>APFE031312237.1:0-12740 GCA_000404065.3 Pinus taeda | reverse complement strand
GAGACTCATCGTCAGGCAGTGAAGAGAATTTTCAAATATCTTCAAGGGACACAAAATTATGGCTTATGGTATCCTAGAGATACAGATCTCACACTTCATGCCTATATAGATGCAGATTGGGCCAGAAGCATGGATGACAGGAAGAGCACAAGTGGTGGTGCGTTCTTTACAGGTTCCAGATTAGTATCTTGGTTCAGCAAGAAACAGAGTTCAATTGCCTTATCTATAGCTGAAGTGGAATATGTTGCTGCTGCATCTTGTTGCACTCAACTCCTTTGGATGATGCAGACCTTGCAGGATTTTCAAATCACTTGTACACCATCGATCTCCATCTTATGCGATAACACAAGTGCAATCAGTATCTCAAAGAATCTTGTCATGCATTCAAAAACCAAGCACATACCAATCAAGTATCATTTTCTCCGGGAACAAGTTCTTGAACAGAAAGTCAAGTTGGAGTATGTTCCTTCTAAGGAACAATTTGTTGATATTCTCACCAAACCATTGCCCAGGGAAGCTTTCGAATACCTCATGTAAAAGCTGGGGGTTGTTGATGCGTCATCTTATTGTTGAAACTCTTCTGATTATTGGTTGTACGCATGGTTCTTCTGGGGTATATGCGTACATATTGTGGTTGTGGCACAGGTTCAGGGGGAGTATATGATGCATTGTTGGCATTATGGAGGATGTACAAAAGGAGATCATGGAAGTTGGTCGGAATATAGCTGCAATATTTCTCTATGGGGTCTGGTGGATTATGGTTCTTCTTTACAGATCTGGTTCATATTCAGGGGGAGCATGTTCTTAGGGGGAGCATAACCCTTTGCCCTTAATGTCAAAGGGGGAGAATGTCGCTGAAATTTTTGAGGTTGCCATCAAGTCCAAAGGGGGAAATTGTTGGCATTATATTTTTGGTGAGGTTATATGTTACAGATGTTGTACTTGATGGCAACACCCATGGCAAGGCTCTCAATATAATGAAAATTAAGAAGTACGCACGAGAACAGCTCAGAAGATGCGTACCCGCAGGTATTCCGTGCAGGGACCGCGTCCAAACACGCAGATTACCCATTCATGAGGTACGTACCCCAGTGCACACACTTCAAGGTTGTAAAGCGTGCACACGTGGGGTTCCTTATGATTAACCCTTGGTATTTAGCCGACGATATTGTATTATTATGATTTTGGCCTGTGGTATTATTTTATTTTATTATTATTATTGAGCCCCATGATCCATGATTTGAGAAAGAGCTTGCCTATATAAAGCAAAGGAGATCATTTGGCTTGGGTATGCTTTTGGGTTGAATATCTTAAGACCTGAAATATTGGGTTATTGTTTCAAAAGCTTGATCTATATGAAAGTGAAGTGGAAAGCGAATCTGTGAAGGGTGATCTCTCGAGCGCTTGATCAGATCTGGGTATCCGTTTAACTATAGCACACTGGTGATCTGCAAATTTGGCCCTAATCTGATGTACGCAGGTGTTTAACGATGCCTCTGCGTAGGTACACAGAGCAGAAGAAGGTGAGCTGCGTGGGTACGCAAAACAGAAGAAGGGTGACTGCGTAGGTACGCAGAGCAGAAACAGGCGAACTGCGTGGGTGCGCAGAGCAGCAGTGGTTTAGGTGCGTACGCACAGTAAACGTACGCGGCGTGATAGTCTTTTTGGGTGCATGGCTACTGTGACAGTACGCGGTGCAATATTGCATTTGGGTGCGTACTGTACGCAGCGCAGTAGAAGAAGCAGTTCGTGGTCACGCAGTGCAGCAGAAGGAACTCTGCGGGTATACGCAGAGAAGCAAAGGGTGAAGTGCGTAGCGACGCAGGCCAAAGAAAGGAAAGCTGCGTATCTGTCTCATGACTATCTGTTGACTAAATTTTTCTATTGATAAGGTGTTCTAGGTTTAGTTCTGGGTTGTTGATCTGGTTACTGCTGTTGACTGTGAAATCTACATGTACTTGATGATCATTTGATGTATATGGATCCAGTTTGAAAATTTATGAAAAGTGGTCCTTAAAAAGAAGTAGGGGGTTGTAGGTCCCTTCCAAGAGAGACTGGAAAAGGAGAGAGACTTGTAGCTCTCTGCAGGTTGCAGCCTGCGTACTAGTAAAGGACTACACCAGTACAAGACCATTGTAAAAGGAGTTTCTAATTTGAAAGAAGATAGAGACATATTGCAATAGTTGGTTTTCACCCACATTGGGTTTCCACCTTATATCTGGTGTTCTTTGATGTGACTGTCTGTTTTTCTTGTTCATGCTCATTATTTTATGGTACTAATATGCAAAAATAATTCAAAGTGTAAATAAGGAAGATTTGGTAAAAGGACTAGATAATACTGATTCACCCCCCCCCCTCTCAGTATTATTTTTATCACAATATTTGTGTGTAAAATTTCTTTGTTAAGTTTGAATCAATTCTCTGGGCATGGGGTCTTGCGTATTACAATGATGTAGAAGCCGGGGTATGCAGGGGATTGTCTCTTGAGTTTCACAGTATTCACAGATTGGAATACGACATTCCCCAGAGTAAACAGGAAGAATCATGCGATGGGAACCGAGGACTGAATGAACTTTATGGTTTTGTAGGAAGACTTCCGGTACATAAGCATGATTGTATCCTAAAGTTCATAGGTGAGATGCAGTCTTCATATATTACAATGAATAAGGGAATATGTAATGAAGTCTACCTTCATGTGAAGGGTAATCATGAAAATATGAAGGTACTGTGAGATTGGTACCAAAGGAGAGCTGGATTGCCATCGCATGGACATGAGAGAATTATGATTGAAAAATATGAAAGGAGACGCAACAAGGCAAACTATGTCAGATTCATCGCATGAAGGTGGAAGACGATTGCGATTGGATTTCAACATTTGAACTCTGGTTGCTCCGAGGGAAAGGATATTGAACCTGTAACGAATACTTCACATAGCAATCTCAGAAGAAATGATTTGATATCGAGGAGATATGGATGTAATGTTGAGAAACATGTTTATAAGCATGGTGTATAAAGATTCTGGGTTTTGCAGGGTATAACCTTGCATCAGGTGGTATCAGAGCTATAATGCTCTGTTGAAGATATTTTTATTTTTTTTTCTGAATGAGGACAGAAGGTTTTGTTGAAAACTAAAGTGTTTTTTTAAATGTGTGATGAATGATGGAAAGGAAGATCATATTTTAAATCTGATATGCAGCATACACAATTGCAAGTGAACAAGATTGCAGGGAAGACAAGATCATGCAGGATCTTAAAGGTGAGATGATTTTTTGAGTTGAAATTTATGATTGAAGTTTATGGTTGCAGAGAAAATGATGGCAGTGAACCTGGCATTCAGCTAAAGGCTGAATAAGGAGGACAATTGCAGTGTCCTGAAGAAGAAGGTGAGTTGAAGAGATAGCCTAGAGAGAGCAGAGGGGTGCTCAAGAGGTCCTAGAGGCAGTGAACCAATACTTACCAAAAGACTGAGTGAGGAGAGCTTGGTGAGGTAAGTGGCAGCAAGAGAGATTGTTGTTGCAGAGGCTAGTACAACTCATGGTGAGTGAGAAATTCATAGAGAAGATGATCATGGTGGATCAGAGAAGAGGTTCAGAGGAATTCCACAAAGGTGAGATGACTAATGAGGTCCGAGAAAGAGAGATTGCAGTAATAAAGGTAAAATTGCAAGTACTGGAAGAATGGCTGCAAGAGTAGGAAAATGAGAATAGAAAATGGCTCTTTCCACTGAAGGAAAAGAGAGTGATTTGGCGACAATTTCAGAGGAGGTTGAGGCAAATTGTGATTGCCTTATTGAAGAAAGGACTTAGAGTTCTTGAGCCAGAGTTGGAATTTGAAAATTCCACACGCAGATCTGTTCAGAAGGAAGTATTGGAGGAAGCAGTCAAGACTAAAAGGTCTTGTGGTTTTAAAACTGATGAGTTGTGTGTGTTTGCAGGTACAGTACAAGGAGATGAGTAAGCTTTAGAGTTTTTTCAGGAGAGAAAACAGTTGAATCTGAAAGCTATTCAGATCGATGTTGAGATAACGAGATCTCAGAAGGAAATGAAGACAAAAGAAGCAAAAAATGGTGATGATGATATGCTTCAGCAATGCTACAGAGAAATTGCATTCTTGGAATACTTGTTGGAGAGTCCAGAGTACGACGGGGAGATTGCAGAAGAAAGAGTTCAGTACAGTGAACGAGAGTAGAAAGACATCTTAGAGATAGATGGTAAGAAGGCGAGACTAGTTGACAGTCTCATGGTGAATACAAATCAGCATACTGATGTGCTGACAAAGGATTTGGGAAGGAACTTAGAGCAACATACTGAAGTGTTGCCAGGGAAAGTTGAGGAGAAAGCCAGTGAAGATTTTCTGAGTCCTGGAAAATATTTGGAGCTATGGATGACTGAATCAACAGGTGAGACCATTGGGTCTTGTGATTTTGAAGCTGACAATTTGATTGTGTTTACAGGTGATGTTGAAGACAGTCCATCATTTGAGATTATCTTGGGAGAAGAAGAACTGTTGCAGGTAGAAGATGAGACAATCATGTCTCCTATGTAGAAGCTTGTTACTGTGGGTGACAAGAAAGAGTTAGCTTGTTTTTATAGCCAAGAGAAGACTGGTGGGAAAAAATTTGGAGCTGCTACAGTAGTACAAGATGAAGCTACAACATTTGTAAAACTTGATTGGATTGCCAGAATCAATCAAGATGATAATGGACAATTTCTGAAGATTGTCGAAAGAGAAGATGGAGATTATGCTGGAGATAATTTGCAGCATGTCGATGAAATTGCAGGTGACAAACAAAGGAATGTTGCAGAAGGACAGGAAGTTTGGGAAGCCGCAACATCCATAGTGACAGCTAGAGCAACATGTCGGATGAAATTTATGGTGGCAGCTGAGGCAACACTGACAGCAACAAAATCTATGGGGGCACTGAAGCCTTATATTTTTATTTCTAACAATTGTTTTGTGAGTACAGGTCTTATTGAAGATGCTGGAGAAAATCTGTTAGACAAAGAAATTGAACTGATGAGGCGGATGATGATGAAAGTATCCTGGAAGAGGCTAGCAGCGATAAAACAAAAGGAAAGCAGCAAAAGAAAGACAACAGAAGATTGTGAAAGCCTAGTCAGTGGAGCGATGCAGCATAAAGTGTGGAAACTTGGAGAAGAACATCAAAAAGAAGCAGTGGCAAGTGGAAAGGTACAACACAAGATATGGGATCCAGGCATATACAGATCCGAACACATGATCAGGGGATCATGATTAATTTTAAGGTTGGGTGTATGATGCAGGAGCATCAAGACTATTTTTCATTTGTAAATATGTGATAAAAGGGGGGTGTGACAATTTTAATATTTTATAAAAAAAATTGTTATTTTTAATAAAATAGGAGATAATTATGAAAAGTGAGGATTATGTAAATATTCTTTTTCTAAATAAAAGGATATGAGAGAAATAGTTTAGGAGAAAAATTTGGGATAGGATTTCTATGTATGGGATTAGTTGAGAAAATAAGGGGATAAGAGTAGAGAATAAAACATACTATCTATATCATAGACAGATAAGCTGTAATAAAGCTTTTATGTTTTAAATCGTTATGTAAAGCATGTTTTTGTATCGGATAAGGATCAAGAAGTCCTATCCTTAATTATAAATAAAGAGGCAGCAAAGCTCGCATTAGAGAGGGCAGTGCCAGAAGAATTATCATTGAATTTTCCTCCGGCGTTCTAAAAACTCAACGATTTTCTATTAGTATGGATAGATGTATTCGATAATTGATTGCACTGTGTATTGAGTTATATCTGCTTGATGCTTTACTTTTTATTGGGCAGTTTGGTTCGTTTCTTTTATTGTGAAAACATATAGCTGCCGCCACTGTAATTTCATTTTATTACAGTTAGAGAAAACCTCTGATTACATAGAGCAATTACCATATTCTTTTAGGGGAATAGAGGTAGACGTGAACATTATAGTTGTTAATCTCAGCGGTCCTATCCTTATTGGCATTGCAGGGATGGACGTGAAACCTTATTCTCATTGGTGCGACCTAATCCCGCATCATAGAAGGGCCTTTGCAATTGTAACGTGAGATCTCCAATTACAGGTGTTGAATATTATAAGGATCAGTGTGAGGGAGGCCTTTGTACTCACATAACTGTACAAGCTCAGGTGTGATAGCGCTTTGGATCAGCAGTGTTGAGATCCATTTGTGCAATATTTGTGTGTATAATTTCTTTGTTAAGTTTGAATCAATTCTCTGGGCATTGGGTCTTACGTATTACAATGATGTAGAAGCCTGGGTATGCAGGGGATTTCCTCTTGAGTTTCACAGTATTCACAGATTGGAATACAACATTCCCCAGAGTAAAGAGGAAGAATCATGCGATGGGAACCGAGGACTGAATGAACTTTATGGTGTTGTAGGAAGACTTCCAGTACATAAGCATGATTGTATCCTAAAGTTCATAGGTGAGATGCAGTCTTCATATATTACAAAGATTAAGGGAATATGTAATGAACTCTACCTTCATGTGAAGGGTAATCATGAAAATATGAAGGTACAGTGAGATTGGTACCAAAGGAGAGGTGGATTTCCGTCGCATGGACATGAGAGAATTATGATTGGAAAATATGAAAGGAGACACGACAAGGCAAGCTATGTCAGATTCATCGCATGAAGGTGGAAGACGATTATGATTGGATTTCAACATTTGAACTCTGGTTGCTTCGAGGGAAAGGATATTGAACCTGTAACGAATACTTCACATAACAATCTCGGAATAAATTATTTGATATCGAGGAGATATGGATTTAATGCTAAGATGCATGTTTATAAGAATGGGGTATAAAGATTATGGGTTTTGCAGGGTATAACCTTGCATCAAACGCCCATGCCATAGACATTATGAACCCACAATGCCCAAAGGGCCTATAGGGCATCAGCCCTCCCAAACTTCAAAACATGAAGATCAGTGTGAGGTAAGAACAAATACCTTAAATATATAATGCCTTGCATGCATTCAATTTATTACCTTTCTAGTTGTTTAACATGGACCTATATTAGTGTGTCTTAGATTATTAGTGTGTGTACATGCATAAATGCCACATAAAAACTATCTAAAAGAAAGACACATTCACCAATGATGATGAATTTTAAGAAAATATGACTGTATAGGCTGCTATTACCGTGCGTGCACACATAGAATGCCACATAAAACTATCTAAAAGAAAGACACTTTCACCAATGATGATGAATTTTCAGAAAATATGATTGTACAGGATCAGAAAAACAATGCAGAACATATGCACAAGAAGCTAGTAAAATAAGATAAAATTATATACATACCTATTTAGAGGCTTGTCTTAGATAGTGTTCAAGAGCCCATAATCTTTTTTTCCTTTCCTAAAATTCCTTATCTTCCTCTACAACATAAGACTTTGCTCCTCCCCGATCATGTGTCATGTACTGCCTTAGCTCCTTAAACATTCTTCAGAAAACTCTGTCTCCTTTTGCAAGTTGAACAACGTCTCGAGAAGTAAGCAACGTACTGCTTTCCGCTAGGAACTAGAGAAGTGGTCATCTCATCATGATCCTTCTGAGGCTTTTTCACTACCACTGTCAAGTACTCTGAAGAACTCGATGAACTAGAATGCGGAAAAGGACAACCAAAGTTATATTTTGTATTCATATTATTAACATGATAACACTAATGTTATTCTCGAGCAATGCATAGAATTTTATCATAATTAAGTCACCTTGTTTTCGCAATCTGCAAGGTAGTATTGAGGCGTCATTGGACTCTATTGCATATTTTAATGTATTTGTCACTTTCCTTTGTTTCTATGTAAAACTATCTAAAGCAATGTTTCAGACACATTGGTACCATTTAGTTCCATTTGCAACTCGTATAAGGTGGTAATTCTAAAGGATTGTTTTCCCCTCTAGAAAGGCATGAGGACAAACCCACATGATTAAAATATTAAAATCTCCGAGACAAATGGATCCACAATGGATGAGATAATGAAATTTACAGAATTTAGAATTGTACAACTGGTAAGGAACTTTTAGTTATAGAATGTTTGAAGAGGCTTCCAAACTTCAATTTTGTACAAAACATGCATGTCTCGAATAATATTTCTGTAAATGGAAGGATAATTAAGATATGTGGTGACTTTGTTTTATGTAATTTGAATGACCCATCCCAACAGAATTCTTCTAGTCTTTGCAAATAAGATAACTATTGCTACCATCACTCAACACTTAGAAATAATCAGTGAAAATGTGATAAGGCAGGGTTAGCACAATCTTCTGCACTTGGTCAAATTCAGGGAGAATACGTTGGAAATTCACAAATTATAACTACTAGTCCATCAGTTAGCAAAACCAATACAAAATGCCAAGAAAATGAAGGAACATTCAGAAAACGCAAAAGTAATCTTCTGTGCATTTGAGAGGAGAGATGGAAGAGCTAATTGTTCGAACGATCTCAACGTATTTCACCACTCCACTGGAAATTCTCTCTGCCCATACAAAAGCACAATTAGGACATGAAGTTCATTGTGGTTGTTATTAAAGTTTGAGACCCAGTCAAAATAGTGTTCACTGAACAATCATGGTGAAATGGTTAATTATATTTTTTATTAAATTAAAAATAAAAGCTTTGATTAAAAATAATAGATAAAAGTAATAAAGTAATAAATAAAGTTAAATTAAACCAAAAAACCATGTGGAACCATGTGTCTCCTGCATGCAGCAGCCCCTCCTAGATCTCCGGCCTTCAGCTCCAACATCAGCCAAGTGGTTGCCCCTTCTAGATATCAAACGTTATCCCTGCTCTCTCTCTTTGGTCGACCAAGCAACCTCGATTGCTCTGGTTTGTGTACGAAAACTTTCCAGCACTGTGAAGGATAGCCCTAGCTCAGGAAGTGAGATTTTTAGTGACCTTCATGTATTGCGCACCAGCGAAATCGAGCTTTGCACTTCCGAGTGTGAGGAGTTCGACAAGCCAAAGTCAGAATAGTAGAGTGTTGCAGAACTAAAGGACAAGAAAAAAAAGGTGTGGGAGACTATTGGGGAGTATGACCAATGGTTTTGGGATTTGACCTTCCTACTCTAGCTCAGCGAGAGCAAGGGCTTGCTAGTGAGAGATGCCCAAGGGAGAATAAGGTAACATTGTTATAGCTCCAAATCTCACTCTTGATGTTTTTGATGTTGCACTCATGGCCTAAGGCAACGTGTTGGACACCTAATCCTAAATGGGTTAGTGTGGAAGCCGAATGGACAAAAGGATTCTAAGGGACCTTGGGATGTGAATCCCAACGGTCACATAATGTACTATAAATGTATATCATTTGTCAATAAAAGTGTGTTGCATGTTTTATATTTCATATCTCTCTCGCTCCCCATGTGTGTTTAACATGGTACCAGAGCAGGCGTATTCCTGCCCTGCATAATTTCTTTGAACCATTTGTTTTATGGTTTCTACCATCACTTATGAATATTTTCTCAGCTAGAATCTAGCTGCCCCATTGTGTGAATTACACTCACCTCATTACTCTATCCTGTCTGACTGTTCAGCTCTCTCACTGATTCATAAAACGTCTCTGACTGTTCAACTCTCTCACTGATTCATAAAACGTCTCTGACCGTTCAGCTCTCTCACTGATTCATAAACGTCTCTGACCTGGTAACTGCACCTGTTGCATACTATGTCAGTGCGGATTCCCAGCATCTCCTGCTCTCTGTAGGTTCCTTCGAGCAGAACCAACGACTCCCACCTCACTTTCACGTGGAAGTATGTCCACAAACTATATTTGATGGTCTCATGTTGTTTGCGAAATGCATACAATGTAATACGCAAATACCTTCTGTGGCAAAGCAGAAGCGTGGTGCAGCTGTTGTGCCATAGCGGAAGCGCTCTCTGGCGAATCGAAAGTTTTGCAGCTGTTCTATTCCAAAGTTTTGCAATTGTTGGTATCACATTCCAAGTTGATTCTTTTCCTTTTGCCTTGCTCGAGGTCTGAATAATACAGTAATATTAAAATTGTTTGAATACTCCACGATTAAATTGAAAATTACGGCTCTGTGTTGAACGTTTTGGAGGATTTAACGTTGCTGTTAATATGAACTGTGGGTTTTGGCTCCATGGACACTAATTTTGGCTAAGTGAATCTCTGAAATTTCTATAATATTAATTTGAAAAGGAAAGGGTTGTTTACAACTGTTCAGTGATTCTTTATCTATGTTGAAAAGCCCGTCCACTGCGTGAAGCATATGGAATCCGTCCACTGCGTGGAAGATATGGAATCCGTATGAGAAGGAAAGGGTTGTCAAACTGTTATCACCATGGGTGAACGCCCGGGTGGACTTGGTGTGGTCCGTGGTGAGCCGCTTCGACAAGCTGCTGACATACAAGCACTTCATACAGAGTTGTTGTTTAAATTAATTTGAACGCTGCTTTAAATAAATCACAATGGAAGCGTTGGGTGAATAATGTCAATGCACAGTTTCTTTATATCATTTAAATCATTTTGGTATAATTACATCATGTTGCATTGTATAGTTAAAGCGTTGAAGTGTTAGCATTTTTATCACTGTGTGTGGTATACACATTGATGTTGTCCTATACACAGAGACCCAGTTGTGTGTGGTATACACATTTGATGTTGCTTCATTCTTCGGTATCCGACATTGTGGATCCCCGCTTCAAAGGAACTGCACTAATCATGATTTAGAGTGGCGCAGTGATAGCGTTGCTCCCTCTCGCCATCGACTCTACAAGACCTCTCCCATACACTGTGTAATACATAACATGCATTCGAATGATGGCTCCTACACGCAGGTGGTAAATCCGCCTTCCGATGCAGTTTCGTGCCACTGTTTTCATACATCTACGTTTCGTGCTCGACAGTGCTCTAATATCGCTGGTCCATAGTCGACCTCTAATACCACTAGTATAACGTTATTCATATACATTGTTTCATTGTTTCATATACATTGTTCCATATACGTTGATCCATATACGTTGTTCATCGGTGTCAACTCTCATTCAATCATTGACCGGACCCTTGTCATACTCCCACACCACCGGTTCGACTCTGCTACTACTGGTATACCCCATGGTGCAATAGGAGATATAGCACCATGCCACTATACTACATATTTTGAATCCATTGGTAACAACTTTCCATATATCGCCATACCAATTCTAGCCGAGTCCTATCTCCTGGCATTATGGTTGATAGTAATACGTTGATGGTATTCTTCATGAATATCTCTTTTGCTGAAGGAACAAACCTGGATTTTTTGATAATTTGGAGATACAATTGTTCAAGTGAGCAGGCCTTGATGGGATATCTTCCTTTCGTAATGTTGTCTGTGGAGTCCACTTCGAAAAGTTGAAAGGGATCTAAAGCAGTTTGGACCTTCCAGTTTTGAGCTACCCTGGAAATTGTTCTACACAGGTTCTTGCATGCTCCAATGAAGTAGCCTTCTTTCGTTTTTATTTAAAATTAGTATTTGCAACATCAGGTTCATAGATGTGTTAACTATTCCTAAGAGGTCAAGCTTCTAAGAAGGTTATTTCAGGGTGCTTCATTCTTGTATTTGGGGAGGTTATTGGCACGATTTGGAGCGGGACTCATCTCCTTCACTATGATTGCTTCAATATCCAGAGTGGAAAAGTAGGCTTCCATGTCCGTTGCTTCAAACTTTGAATCTCACTGAACCGTACAACATTTTTTGAGCAGCTTCAGCTTCAGCTTCTTTGTGAAAATCAAAAAATTTCTCTTCAACTTAATTTTTTATGGCTTCCTTCCAAGTCTTATTAGCCAGACATTCTTGATGTATATTATTGGAAACAATACAAGTCAGGAACTCAGATAATCTCGGGCTTTCCATTAAAGCAAGTAAACATGGATTTCTGTTGTCGGAGAGTAATAAACCATTCGACGACAGTCTAATATCCTACAGGCCAGTTTCTCTAGCCATTCACGTTAGTCTGTATAATTTTCATAGTTTCAAGATATCTCTGGTTGGTTTTTTCCCTTTAAGCTACAGGACTTTCTTGTGTAACTTGAAGATATTTAGCAGCTGACATTTTTCTGTGGGATTTTGGAGGTTTTTTAAGGTGTAGAAAAATGGCTAAGCTTGAAAGAATATTAGAGTTATTGAGAACTCTAATCGTATCCATTGCTGATAGCGCAATCATAATCAATAAAGACATTATTGCTGACACTAAAAAATGTATACAAAATGCACAAGAAAAGATAGAGTTTTTGCAGCTTGAGACAAAGCTACAATAGGAAGAATTACACAAGTGGAGTCATCATTCTGAACCTGTTTCTGTTCAAAAGATTGAAATAGACTCCCATAAACAGCAAGTCAATAATGTTACTATCAAGGATAATTTTAGGGGCGAATGTTCGCCCTTTGGCGAAATTAAGGGGTTTTAAATTTTTATTGGGCAAATATTTTGTATCATAGTACATTTTTACAAATCACCTCAAATAGCCCACCTTATTTTAAGGGACAGGGTAGAAAAGGTAAATTTAGCCCTTGAAATTAGGAGTTACAACCTTCCATTCGCCCATTTTCAAGAATAGGTTTTATTTAAGTGAATCCATTTGCCCATTTTGAAGAATAGGTTTTATTTAAGTGAATCCTATGGGTCAAATACCATATTTATAAAAGAGATATGGTAAATTAATAAAAATATAAATAAATGAGAGGTATGGTAAATAAATAAAAC
>APFE031312233.1:1398-16067 GCA_000404065.3 Pinus taeda | reverse complement strand
GGACTAGTTATCTACCTTCTGAATCCTCTGTTTGGCCTTGTTGTGATACCACTACAGCATCCTTATAATTTGTATGACCAGCTGGGTGTTCCTTTGGAACTATCCCCTCGTACTTCTTCAGCCATTCGTCGTCATTTGTTTCCAGACATGGAACCCGAAGGCGATGCTCCAGTCACCTCTTCAGAAGAGTCTAAAGTTTCTACTCCACACATTGTTGAGGAGGAAGAGTTTCCTTTTACTCCCAAGGGTTTCCCCTATTTTGGGGGTATTCCTGCCAGTTTTCCACCCTACTATGTGTCTTTGGCACAGTTGGTTTCAGGTACACCTAGTGCCTCGTCACTTTAGCATAACCCTGTTTGGGTGTAAGTGCCATGCCTACTTAAAGTTGGTTCATTGTGAACACAACTTCCTAAAAGGCTGTTAACTCAGTCCCAGTGCAACCCACTATTCCGAATACCCTTGTATCGTCAATCCCAGTTACCCATCAGGCACAACCTACAGTTTCAAGGAATGTCTCTGTCAATTCCTCCATCCCTCTAGTTAGTGGCTAGGCTATGCCACTGCCTAGGGGGAAAAGCATGAATGTTTATATGGTGTCAGGTAACACCAATGTGAGTGGCTCACAAGCTCACATGCTTGGTATGAACTAGCCTTCTTCTTGTATTATTCACAACCCTGCTGATCCTAATGGATCAAGCAATGTCCAGTACCAATAGGTTCAGAATCCCAATGGTCTATCTAGATCAAGCAATGCTCAATATCAGCAGCCCTATGGGGCTTAGGTCCAATACCAAACTCCTTACATTCCATATGGTTCTTAGGGAATGGTTAATCAACCTTACACCCTCCAATCTGGGTAGTACATTCAGCCTTGCTATGGCCAGATTTAGTTTAGAAATTTCCCAGGCACTGTTCAAGTACCCTTGCAACAACAAGGACAGCCTCTACAACAACAAGGGAAGCCTTTGTTACTACAAGGGAAACCTTTGTTGCAGCACGGGCTCTTCGTACAACCGCAAGGGCAAATGATCCCACAGCAAGGTCTACTACAACAACCGCAAGGTCAACTCTTGCAACAGTTGCAACAAATCGTGTGGCAGCAGATGAAATATGCTCTGCACACCTCTCAACCCATGTGCTTACAGGGCCAACCTCTGTAGCCTCAGGGACAAATTTTTCAACTGTAACGTCAACCCTTGCAACAGAAAAACCAACCAGGGTAGCAGCAATCCTTGTATACATATCAGCATGGTCAACCCTTGCAAGCGTAGGGTCAAGGTCAAGTCCTCTAGCTGCAGGCTAAAAATTCTAATGTCCTAGGTCAACAGCTCCAAGATCCTACTAGCCAAGGGCATCAGGTACAAAACCCTAATGCCCTAGGTCACCAAGTTCAAAATCCTTTTGGTCAAGGGCAGCAGGTACAAAATCCCTATGTCCAAGGGAAACAAGTCTATCAACATTATGCCCAAGGACAATAGGTCCAAAATCCTCTTGTGTAGGGGCAACAGGTTCATCACCCATATGTTCAAGGACAACAATTCCAATATCCATATGTCCAAGGTCAACAGGCTCAACAACCTTTTAACCTGTACATTGCTTATTAGCAACCTGTGGTCGGACATTTCCAAGGTATTGGAGGTCAAAATCCTCCCTATGGTCAAGGTAATCCGTAATGGGGGTAGCCTCAAATGCCATATGGCCAAAATCCCTGCTATGGGGTCAAAATCTATACCAGCAGGAATGGGATCCTCCATTCAAGCCCTCTTATCAACTTCCCGTTCCTTTTAACACCCAATTTCCATTATCGGCTACACTCGAATTGCCAGATGTATCTCGCCTCATGAATGATCTGTTGAAAATGCAACAAGATGATGGAGCTTAGTGAAAATAAGTCGCCTTCACTAAGTGTGCCCGCAGGTTATTTTTGGCGCAAAGTCTATTTTTAGACTATGTCTATTTTTAGACATATGGATCATGGTCTATGAGTTGCAAGATGCTATTTGTTGATGATTAGTCATGTTGGTAAAAATAGACGGACTTCTATTTTTAGACATATGGGTGGAGTCTATTTTTAGACTGCTAGGCTAAAAATAGAACAGTCGAATATTATTAGCTCTTAATAATATTTAGACTATAAACATTATCTTATCCTCTTGCAGCACTTCAATTTGAGCTACGAATGTGGCACATGCAACTTCTAGAAGGAAATACGCTTTTCTAATGGGTTATTTGAGCTATCGCATGAAGGAATTTAGTTAGAACTCAAATGATTGAGTTTTTTGGATTTGATTGAGGAGTTGATGGAGTTGTGTTTAGTTTGACTCAGTTGAACTAGTTGTATTTAGTCTAACTGACAAATAGACTAAGTGATTATTGGTGTGAATTAATTATTAATTAATTCACTAATTATGAACTCATAAATCAACTAAATAATACATCAGTTAACTCAATGCATGGACAGTTCATGGAGACAAGTGTTAGAGGTGAGTGAAAGGGCAAGACAGCTGTCAATTGTGACTATAGTTGTGTATGTGATTTTCACAATCAATGGATTGAGTATTGCTAATGAGGATTGCATGGTATATCCAAGAGAAGTATGAATTCGGATCATTCATTCATCAGTATTCTCATGCAGGATTGTGCAGTGGAGGCAGATAAGCAGCGGAGGAGATTTGAACTTGTGATTGATTCAGATCTGAGCTAGTTTGTGTGTAATAGGTGGAGATAGTACTGAGTACTTGTGAGGAGTATTGTACTATGTATTGTTACATGTTCTCAATAAATATAATATATAGATAGTTTGGTCTTTTCAGTTGTATGCTTTCCCCGGGTACATACTATGTTCATATGTGTGATTTATGCTTCAATGTGTGCATGTGATTGATGTTTTAATTTCCTTGAATTGATGATCAACGTAGAGGAGGTTATGTATTATGCATGTATTCCACAATTAGTGTATAATCAGGATAATATCTGTGAATAAGTGTCATATTATTCGAAATTTCTACATGATCCAATGCTTCATTTGTCGTACTGGCCTTAGATGTCATCCAAGATACCAAGCGATTGTCTGAATTTCATTGGGAAAGCTAAAGAATATCCTCAAGCCCATGTGATGACATTTCACCTCTAGTGCTTGTCAAACTTGTACGTTGTCGATTCCATTCATCTCCATCTTTTCCAATGACCCCTCATGGGCACTGCAACCAAGTGGTACATAGAGCCACCTCAAAGTACTTACCATGAATTTAACTCTTTAGCCATGGCTTTCCTCACACATTTTCAATTGTCGGTTCGTTATGAAACTGGAACCTTTTTTCTCACATGGCTTAAGCAAGATACTGTGACACACATCTTTGATCACATCCATGAATGGAGATGTAGACATTGCCTGATCAAATTTGAGATTGTTGATCAGTTGCTCACTGAATGGTTCACCAAATCATTCTTGGCCCCAATTTCTCGTGATATAGCTATCAGTGGATGCATCACTGAAGGGCAAGCCATCACTTGTGCCCAGTACTTGGATCTAGTTTACTCCCAGTTTGGCATTTTATATGAGTTATTAATCGATGCTTCGTGGCCATCATCCGATCCTGTAGCATCAAAGTCACAAGCTTTACCTCCCGTTGATGGAGTTATTAGTTTAGTATCCCAGACCCCTACTAAATATTCTTCCAAAAAGAAGTCAGTCTCAAATGTTGTTCCTAATAGTTTGTCCCAGAATCCACCTAGCCCTGGTAAAACCTTAGAGGTCCATGTTGTCTAGTCTACCGCAGTGGACAAATCCTCGAAAGGAAAGAAGAAAGGCAAAGGCAAGGGTAAAGTTGATGCCCCAAAGCAGGGTCTTCCCAAATCATCTACTGGTGAATCTTCACAACAGAAGCCTAAGTATCCTTGCCTCATTTGCGTGGAAGATCACTACACTAAGGATTGTCCCCGATGATCTGAAGTTAGTCGCTCACTTAAAGGGACCCCCATTGTCCTCAAAGACCTGTTTCTATCTCAACAAACCCAAATGGTAGACCAACCCTAATCTGCTTCCTCTAGATCTCAAGTGTTCATGGTGAGTACGCCTATTAATGTGGCTACTAGATCGAAAGATTATCAAACTCCTGCTTTGACAGCTGGGAAAGAGAAAGAATCTACACCTTCTTCTTCTACCCTGAGTTCTAGCCCTCTTCATATTGAGTGCCCTAACCCTAATTCCGCTATACGGCCACCCTCTCGAGGTGTGTTACAAAAATCCTTGTATAATCCCAACACTCAAGCCACACAACACTACAATATTGTTGAGGATTTGGCTCAAGCACCATCAGCCATGTCGACTCTCGAGGTGCTCTAAAGCTACCCATCATAGTAGAAATCTTTGTTATCAACTATCAGGGGCATCAATCCCACCGATTCCAATTTTATATGTTTTGATATAGAGAACCAAGTTCTGCATCTCCCTCATCAGATTGCCTTTCTCATTCAGGTAATTATAAATGAGAAGACGATCCACTAGACTATCCTCGATGAAGGTGCTTCCACCTACGTCATTGGAAGGCTATTGGTTCTCCTATTTTGAATCAATCTCTGAACACTTTGGAAGCTTTCGATGGGCATGATTCATGACCCTTTGGTGTCTTACCTAACCTTGCCATCCCTCTGGAAGGCAAGACAGTGCAAGTCCAGGTAGAAATTGTTGACGCCAATATCAATTATAATCTTCTACTCGGCTGAAGCTAGACCCATGCCATGCATCCCATGGCCTCCTCTTTAATTTCGCATGATTCATTTTCCTCATCAACGTAATATTTTCACTGTCAAATAGCTTTATTTCCTTGCCCCTTCCTCCTTAGATGGCAATGTTCCATACATCAAGCACACTGGTGCTCGCTATGATAGTGTGGGGGTAGGTCTTCTCAAAGATTCTGCCTTAATGGGAATTTTTCTACACCCACCTCCTTATGTTGCCTCTATAAACATGATCTCAGTTAAATATGATCCTTGGGTCATACCTTCACTAGATCTTGTTGATACCTGGGGCGAGGTTATCCCGCTTAGTCCTGTCGAAGTCAATTACATGGAAATTGTTTCGACTTCGAGTTCTGCATCCTCTAGTTCTTTTATGTCGGGACCTCTCTCAATACGTACTCTCAATTCCTGTGGCTTGGCACTTTGGAATCGCCTGATCCCTTAACCAAGACTTTCCTTGCTGATGAAGGTATCATGGAAGTCATGTCTCTCAAGGAACCACCTTGGATTAATACTCATCATCACTCCTCATTCCTGCCTCATCCGATGATCATGTCTACTATTTTCTAAGAGTCCTCTACTCCGTTTCTACTACCAATCATCACTCATGAAGTATGGTCAGAAGGAAACTTGGGTAATATTACCCAAATGATGTCGATTGATATTTCTATAAAACCTAGTATTGTTGAACAGGTTCATATTGGAGTATCTTGTTATTTGGTTGAGATCAAGACATATACTCCTCTATTTTAGGGAATCTTTTGATGTGTTTACGTGGTTCTACAAAGAAATGCATGGCATTGATCCTATCATTGTAATTCTCTAAATACCAACTTATCCACACGCAAAGCCCATTCGCCAACAACTTCACATGATGCACCTTAGGAAGGTCGTTGCTATTAAGGGTGAAGTTGAAAAACTTCTCAAAGTTGGGTTCATCTATCACATCCCCCTTATAGACTAGGTGTCCAATATTGTCCCTGTGACTACAAAATAGGGTAGGATCCGTGTTTGCATTGATTATCGAGATCTTAATCATGCCTGTCCTAAAGACAACTATCCTACTACCTTCATTAATCAAATCATTGATGAATGTGCCGAAAGCAAGTTCTTTTCCTTTTGTTGGCTTGATGGGGCCTAACCCAGGTTCAATCTTATTTAGCCGAACAAATCCCTGTACTATTTTCCCTTTCAACAATAGTTCATGGAGCGTGGACTGAGGTCTCACACAAAGCAGTATAGGGGGATGCTGGAACCAAGTTTCCACACCCTTGAGATGTCTAAGGGTTCAATTTAGTCCAACTGTGAATACCTTCACACAGGTCACTTCACGCACTTTCTTGACCTGTGAGGCCTTCACGCCCTGTTATACTTGACTTCACATAGCCCTAACCAGGCGTTGAGGATCTTTGCACTGCTAAAGCAGAGGTCTACGCTAGTTCCCCAAGTAACACCACAGATCTTTCTTTTCTTCTTATAACAGTTAGTTATCTTCACGTAAATAGATACCTTATATTATATTCACCTATTCATCACATTCATATAATTTTGCGTAGCAAATAAATAGTAAACTTACAATTCATGCCCAATATACGTCAATGAATAAAATAGGAAAGGATACATAGAAATACTATAAAACTTCTCCTTATTAATGCTTTAAATGGTTACAGACTCAACCTTTCCTACACACTCACCTGTAGGGGTCCGTGCAGTTAGCTGCAGACTACTAGGCCTCTGTGCACTCACTTGTAGAGCTTTGTCCTACTCTATGACCCAAAGACATGACTTTCCACTTAGATTCAATGCTTCATCATTAGATCTTCTTCTATCTGATTAATATCTTTACACTTAGAGCCTCACTCTATTTATACAATCCCATGGTCTTCAGACCATGGGTAGAACTCTCAAGCCGACACTGCATTTACAAAATTAAGGGCAGAAAACCCTATGTCTCAATTACAACTTTGCGCTTTGCGCCCACAAATCCCAGAGTCTTTACATCAGACTTATTCAACACTTGGGCTTTAAGCCCCAAAACTTGTCTTGGGGGGATTCCATGCCCATAGGCTGCCAACACAAACAACATGACTCACCGTCAAGTCACTCTCTCAGTGCGGAGATCTTCACACGGAGACATCCCAACTCTACTCGGACCACCACCAGGTTGGCATCGCACTAAGTGACTACCTATTGTATCCCTTGTATGTGTTGTTCCAAGACAACAGTGTCAGAAATTCTCCCCTGTATCTACTCTTGCATCCCCTACATTTGTAGGAGCTTTCCTTCGACTTTTTTTGTGATTACAAAGGCTTCATCAATCCAAGGTTGAATGTGTGCCTTGAAAACTTCTTCTCTATGTCATGCTACATCTACTTGCCCCTTAAGCTCTTTGGCCCAATGCATTCGTAAGAGCCTCTGTGTGAGCGCCACCATTTGTGAGGTCCCTTTGACATTGTCATACTATTGTTGTAGCTCACGTGCCTGTGTTTCTAAGTGCTGGATGTTTGGGTCCTCTTGTAGAGTGGTGAGGACCTCGATCGATTCTTCCAACATTTTGGTGCACTCCCTCATTACACTGTTGATCTCCTCCATCCCCGATGTAATGGAGCTAGTGCATAGTTCCCTTACCTTTGGATGAGTAGAAGGTTGTGCCTTTAATCGCAGCTCCATTATCTTGAGGTTCAACTCCAGTTGAACCTTGGCCATTTCTTCTTGCGCCTCATGCACCCCTGTTGCTAACCTCTGGATGTGTGCCTCTGCTGGTGCTTCTATTGGGGTGGCCAACTCAAGGACCATATGGCAGGCTTCTATAATGACCTATACCATCTACCTATTCTAAGACATGACCTCATCACATTGCAAGCTCAACGCCTCCATGTTGATCCTCTGTTCACTCAACACTTGCAATGCGTGACTCTCCCTAGCTTGCAGTTCTCCAGTAATCCCATCCTGTAGAACATAGAACATCTCCTAAGGAAGTGCAGCCATGTTAATCGCTATTCCTTTTAATGCATGCTTGTTGGCCTCATTTGTGGTAACCAATTCCCCTTTTGGTAGCACTATTGTGTTGGTCATATGAGTGTGCAACATTTCCTCAGCTCCGGCTATTCCTACTGTGATGTTGGTCGAGAGAGTACCAGCCTGAGGAGTGTGCACCTGCAACTCCTAAATCATTGCTCAGAGGGCCCCCAAGACAATTTGATTCTCCTTCGTAAAGTTTTGGAGGGACTCTGGGGTGATGTCGTGCACATCTCTCCTATATTGTGTAGATCCCCCTCGGTAAGGGTGATTGGGTCAATAGGCATCTTAGATTCTTTTACCTTCTTGCATGACCCCATCTACTCTCTTGGGCACTGGCGCTTTAATAGTGTTGATGTTGTTTGTGGGTTTGCACCTCCCTCCTCTATCTCTATTTCCATCTCTTGCTCCTGCTCAGGCAAAGGCAACTTCCATCCCTCGCACTCCATTTATACTACCTTTTGTGCTTCTGCTATGGCCTTCTACTATTTTGCTACTATCTGTGTAGCATCCTGTGCCTCCTGCACCTTTGTTGCTACTGCTTCTTTCCTTCTCTTTTTTGCCAACTATGCCATGCATAATTTTTCCTCCTCCTCTTTCTATATAGTAGACTTTTCCACCGTGGAGAAGTCTAGAGCGTGCCATTCCGATGGCCACACCTCAAGTACGTTGAAGATCACATCATATGTGGCCATATATGGTAGTTTGTTCCATTTCTTGGTAGGGTCCATGTGTGCCTTGAGGTAGATGTGATGAAAGTCTACTTTAAACTCTATGAAACTTTGTAGGCTATTCTAGATAGTGGGTGATAATTGCGGCTTGTGGTTAATCTGCATCTTGATGTTCATCTCCATGACTACCCAGAATATTTTACTATCGCAAATACGGTGCACATCTATAGTAGCCCATAGTGGAGCGTACTTTGTGGCTTTCGGGAGATCCCTTGCAATTGTGGGGAAGTGGCTATCCTCAGGCACTTCCCCAATCACGAGCACTATGGATAGTAGAATTCATGCATAGTGGAAGGTTTTCCCTTGTACATGTTGCTCACAATAATTCAACAAGAACTCTGTGCACAAGAATTCAGACAAGTTAAATTGGACCCCCTCTACACACTATTCAACAAGTGCAACCACTAGTGTGGGCACCTCATCCGTGTGGCACTTTTGCATGACCTTACCTGCTAGTATCTAGGTCACAACTCTGACTGACTTATTATTGATACTGGAGATCGTGTAGCCCCTTTTTTTCTTCTCCGGGTTGTATTTCTTTTTCATGGCCTTTGTGATGGCCAAATCATTACTTTTACCCTCCCAAATGTCTGTTGGGTCTTCCCCTTTACAATGGAGTTGGGTAATTATATGGATTAAGTGGTTCATGATGGGGATGGGCTCCTCTAGCCATAAACACCCACCATGCACCAGGAAAAGTAGCTGCCTGATGATGAAGGTAGTCACTAGGGCACAATGGTAATGCGGCACCCAGAGTAGGTTCAACAACCCTGCCTTTTCGACTTTGCGTAACCACTTGCGTGGCTCCAACTCTATGACTCCCACTGTGGTGTTTTTCTTTGGCATCATGAGCTACGTGGTTTCCAAGTTAGGGAATTTATTTTGGTCAGCGAGATCCCAATATTCGAACTTCAAACTCGGCACTTGTCCTAGGTGTGTTCCTTCAAAAATGATATCGTCCAAGAGGAGTGGAGTCAACGGAGAGCTCTTGCTCTCATCGAGGTCCTTGGGCACCTCTGCCTTCCCCTTCCATGGAGGGACATATGTGGGTAGCCTGGTTGGAGGTTGTGCAGCCTTAGTTTCTTCCTCCATGTCTTTGTCCTTGTCCTCTTTGATCAGGATGTCCTCAAGTTCAACCTCCTCCTGATCGATTTCCAAATTAACTGCTTTCCCTTTTTCCTCCATGGTCAATTTAGTTCCCAGTGGAATTTGAGGGGATATGCACACTAGAATCATGGGCTTATTATCTTTATTCAGTCTCAGTGGGTGTGGGGAATATGGATTTCCAAAACAATCCCAGTGATCTTAGGGGCATCTTCTATGGTCATGGCCTGCACAGCTTCTTTGGTAGTTATTTCTACGATTTCCCTAGCTTCTGCAGATGTTGCCATCTTGTTCATCCAGAAATCTCTCAATTGTTCAATCAAGTGCTTAAACAATGCTCTCCATAGGAAAAATAGGTCTCAGTTGGGAATACTTAGGGCACACAATAGCTAAATTCACAAATGCCCAAGTGTTGTTTGTTGGGAAGCCCTTTGCAATTTATAGTGCCTTTTGAATTTGAATTTGACCATTCCCCCAAAATTCGGTCCATTAATGCTCCTTTAGTGGTAGATTTTCCCAAATCTTGCCCATAAAGCTCATCCTAAATACCTACCACTCGCTTTATTTCGTCTCATGTGAAGCATGAAATCCTAAATAGTGACTACAATGGTCACTTTTTGGCCACCCTGCATGGCATTGCAACCACCCTTACGCAGTGGCGGACCTTGTGACACTTTACTCCAGCACGCAGCCCCGACATCATGCAGCTCTTGGGCAGAATAGTTTATAGTCCCGTGCTCCTTTCAACTGCTCGGTGCACTAAGACCATGCTTCCCATGGCTAGTTAGGTGGTTAGGCCACCTGTATACAGCTTCAGCTGACCATCCATCACTTTTCCTGGAAAAAATCCTCCTTTTATTTTTATTGTCTATGTCACGCACTTCACCGTCTGCATTGTGCCACCATGGGTGATCCCTCTCGTAATATACGTTCCAATCCAAGGCATCAAGCTGATCAACTCTCAGTGGTAGTCCCCAAATTTGTCAATGTAATCGTGCACACCTTGTCTTATCACCACATTTTTCTTATTGAAAAAATCCTTCTTTATTTCTTCCTCAATCTTTTTGACTTTTGCTTCCACCAGAGTACTTTTCTCCCTTAACCACACTCTTTCCTTCACGAGTCCTTGGTGCCTAAGATCACCCTGTTCTATTTTTTCCTCAGGTCCTTGTTGGGTAGCGGATCCCCCATGTAAAAGTTTTAGGGCTCAAAGCCCACATTTGTGGGTATTGGCATTAGCTCCATGAAGTGCGCAGAGCGTGAATTGAAATGAGTCAAGTCTAAGGGTAGTCCACCCTAAAATATTGTAAATTAATCTAGAACATGTCAGCCTACCCATGGTCTGTGGACCATGGGAATGTATAAATAAGAGTGAGGCTCTAAGTGTGAGGAGGTAGCTTTAGTAATGTAAGAAGGAATATGGATGTTTGAATGCAGTATTAGATTTGAGTTTGTAAGTCCAATTTGTGAGTAGTCATAGGTGGTAGAGGCTTTGCAATTGTGTGCACAAAGGCCTGGTAGAGTCTACAGCTCTGTGCACAGACCCTGAAGTGGATTATAACTAGATAAAGGCATTAATAAAGATGAGTTGGTTTTGGAATATCGCATATCTATTCTATATTTTGGTATATGCATTTGTTTATGATTTAAGAATGCACATATGTCTGTTATGTTAAATAATAACTGAAAGCATTGTACCATCTTAAGTAATTCAATATCTATAATAATATTAAGTATAAAAAAGGATAATTGCACTCGCACTCATTTTTAAAACCATGCGAAGGTAGATACCCTGAACAGACAGTTGTGCTGGAGTAGCGCAACGTGTAGGAGGAGTTTGCAAACTTCAAAACTTCATCAAAACATCCCTACGGTGCAGAAACCTGGTTACAACACCCTCCCATACTACCTCGGGTAAGACCTCAATCCACACTCCATGGACTATTGCTGAAAGGGTCGATAGTTTCACGATTTTTTTGGCTAAACATTTTTGAACCTGGGTTAGGCCCCGATAAGCCAACAAATGGTTCTGTTGTTGGGACATGGGATCTACCTAAGGGATGTCTGATGTTGGAACACTAGAACCCTATGAAGAAAGAAAATGAAGATTGGTTGGATCAGAAGATGCACGAGTTCGTAATATAGGAAAACAAAACCCTACAAATATCCGAGAAGAGGTGGCTGGACCGGTTCATATATACATAAATCTACGAGATCTTCTTTGTGACCTTCTCTTCAAAACTATACGAGTGGATCGTGAGGCTAGTAGACAGCTAGGGAAGGTGCAAGCTCGATCAACTGATAATGTGGACTCCAGAGTTGGTGCATAGGCTAGAGGCATATGAAGATAATATCACGTGGGAAGTAGACCATTGGCTCGATCAGATAATAGGAGGGTTTATCACTAAATTTGCGATAGACACAATTGTCATCTACTGTGAAGTAGAAAGACATTTTCTCAGGGGACCGCGAGGCAAGTACATCAAGTCTTTGAATACTTGGTTTAAGATGCTATTATGTGAAAAGCAGGTGATGCGAATACATTAATGAGTGGAACGACACGGAGCAGAAAGGTCTACAAAGGGATCGAAGTGTTAGGAAACAATCCTTTAATTTCACCTCCACATGCAAGTGAGGAAGAGTGCGCTTCGGTTTCTCCGAGCAGTGCGGTTAGTTTGATCGGGCAAAATTCCACAATTATCATCCTTGCTAATGCCACCACTCCCATCACCTTCTTCACCTCCAACTTTTCCAATGCCGCCTCCACCAAACCAGTAGTTTAGCATGGTGAGTGCGATCAAGTTCCCTATATTAAGAGGAGTAGGAAATGAAGACCCAGATTAGTTATGGTTCGTAGTAAGAGCAGTGTGGGAAGAAAACGGGGTTATGGATGATAACATTAAGAAGGCTACATTGGTAAGTACACTGTAGGATCGCACAATGACTTGGTATATCAAGCACTCGAATGATCACCTGAATGTCAGAATAGTAGAAATCTAGATTGCATTGAACAAAGAATTTAGCTGGCCGAAATTAGAGACGCAGTTGATCATCAGATTCAATGAGATCGCAATGCTTCTAGGTGAAGCTTCCTATGATCTAGATCAGAGGCTAAAAGGTATTATCCATGAGGCTAATATGACTTTGACAGATGCGTAGCACCACTCGTGGTTTTTGGTGTCTTTGACACCATAGTTGAGGACGACATTGTCGCAACAGAAGCTCTCAACCTAGTTAGAGGCATTGTAAATGGCAATGAGGTTGCACGAAATATGGATACAGGATCCAAGGTTGGGAGTCCAACAAATCCACTTGCAACTACAAAACCTATGCTTGGAGATGCAAAGTTTGAAGCAAGATAGGGCACCCTAGCCAAAGGCATGCAAAGAAGTGTGGTGTATAAAATGTAAAGGAAAAGCTCACGATAAGGATGAATGTCCTGTATTCATGAACTATTTGATAGGAGGGGGACCGACGTCATTGAGTCTAGAGGCACAAGCAAGGTTGAGTGCACCCCCTACACTCTCGTGCGTGACTTGTTAGGTGGGAGGAAAGCACATGACATACAATTGTCACCTATTTCAGAAGTATACCCAGACTCTGCAGCAACTGTACTATAAGTTTTGTAGATCAGCGGGTCACGATGAGTGGACATGTCGGAGCTATGAGATAATGATGGATAGGACCCTATCTTATCGAATTTCAAGGGCAAGGTCGATGTCGAGGAGGAATGGGGCCCAGAAGGGGCCACAGATAGCTAATCTATTACAATTGCGAAGGGCCTGGGCATTACGCTCATGATTGTACCAACCAAACGAGACTATCTTGCCCATACTATGAACAATTTGATCATGAAATGATAGATTGTTTGATGTTGATCATACATATGCATGAAAAAGGGGTGTTGCAGCCTACTCCGATCCAAAATATCCAAATGATGAGGTCTGAACCGTGTGAAGAGGACCCCAACGTGAACATGATTCTCAGAAGTGGCACGACCATGGGGGAAGATAAGGGGAAGCAACTTGAAGAGTATACTTGGGTACATAAAGCTCATATAAAGTGTTGGATACCTATACCAATAGGTTTCATATTTCATGATTGGTGATCAAAGGTCCAAATATGCTCTGCTTTGAATGCAAAGATCCCATATTTCCATAAGGAGACAAGGTGTGTCTCAATCTTGATAGGGACTCAATTTTGATGGATGATCCAACAGTCTAAACTGGATCATGCCATGTTTTCAATTTTCATATTGTAGAATAGAGAAAGAAATCTGTCCAAACTATTTAACCTTGGCAGATCAGTAGCTAGGTAGAGAAGCTAAGGCTCCCAACTGTTTAATCTGGGGCCTGGAAGGAATAAGGGTAGTGCTAGATAGGAAATGAAAGCAAAAAAGCCAATGAAAAGAAAAGGGCATACAAAGGGTTTGCAAGTCCAAATGCACCCTCCAAGAAGGAACAAAAAATGTTAGGTGAACTAGTTGGGTAGGTAGATGAGGTTGCAGAAGTGGTGTCTCTTTCAAGACCAAAGTTGCTAAACATCTACAGTAAAATCAACACACTGGAGCATGACTAACTTCCCTGTTTTCATTTGTATGTCACCCATTAATAACATCTTTTCCCCAAGTTGTACAGAGCACAGAAGTTTATGTCTTTGTCATGTTCTTATGGCTTTGAAAGCCACATTTCTTGTGTAAAAAGTCTTTTCATTTTGATCCCCCATTTACACTAAGTTATTTTCAAGAAGACTTGGGTGTACTGATCCTCATCCATACTCTCCCCCCACATTAACAACTAATCCTACTATGTAATTCCCCTATCTCACCCTTCCCTACTAGTATTAACACCATGGTGTATAAACCCCAAAATTCCTATAGATATCCCTCCCCAGGCATTATAGCCATATGGTCTGTTTAAAAAGGGAATCAAAGTGACACCTGGTCACTTTGATGAACCTCCCAGGTCATCTCCTCTCATTCCATGTCATTTTGTTCATATAGCCCTCATTTGCAAAGAAAAATCATAATAAAACCCCTTCTACCCATAACCCTTTTTCAAAAAAAAAAAAAAAAAA
>APFE031312220.1:90550-142303 GCA_000404065.3 Pinus taeda | reverse complement strand
CCCCCTCGAAGAGGCTGAATTCTAAGGCGTTGATCTATCTTTTCTATCTTTTCTTGAGCTGGTTTCATAACACACGATGAAATACTTTTGTTAATAGGAGTAATTTACAACGCTTTCTTCCGGGGAATGAAACATGGCAGGCTTTAAAGCCATCCCCATTCCTACTCATCTCAGAAAGGAGAGAGGTATCTGAAAATTTAGCAAGAATTTTGATATTGATCAACAACTTATTCTCAAACCTCCATATTATTTTACGGTAAATTCTAAAAATAGAGTCACGTGGTTTCATTTTTGGATTGGAGTCCTTTATTCATCGTCATGTCTTCTAGGAAAGTGTTTATGTTCAGAAAAGAAGATCCTCCGGGGGGGGCAGCCTTCGTTGCTGACTCCTTGATAATGAGAACATTGTCTCTCAACTTCTTCCCTTTGGGTGTTCTCATCATTCTCCTCATAATGTCCTCCACCTCTTCTTTCATTACCACCTTCTAGCTATCTATTTCCACATCTTCAAAAGGAAGGCCGATTTTCCATATTTCCTTGGTGAATTTGCAGTTGAGGAATTGATCGGCAAAATATGGGAATCCCACTACGGGAACTGCCAAGCCCATTACCTCCAAGGAAGAGTTCCATCTGCTATGTGTGAGAAACAATCCCACTGAGGCATGCGCAAGTACTTTCCACTGTGGCAACCACCTCACAAACAGGGCCCGCTCCTTCGTTCGTTCTTCAAAGCCCTCAGGTAAAATCGCAACCTGGCCTTCTGCTATATCCAACCAAATAACCCACAAGAAAGGTTGTCCGCTACCTTCGATCCCTAATGCCAACTGCTCTAGCTGTTGCTGAGATTTTGCAGCCATGCTCCCAAAGGAAACGTATATAACTGATCCCGGTCGTTGCATATCAAGCCATGCTAGGCAGCTCTCTTCCTCCTCTCACAAACTGCAGCATGAATCCCTTCAAAAACAATTTGAAGAAAAAGAGGTCCTAAGGCCAGAGCAGGACAACCATTCAAAGAGGGTCTTGTTACTGCATCCCTCCCTTCGAGCTCCTCGAACGTATTCACTAATATGTAGTTGCCATTGCTTTACTTTTGCGGTTCATAAAGAATAGCATAGAAGGTAATCTTCATCGGATCCTCAGCGATACGTCGGCACATTAGGTTGGTTGGCTTAATTGGTGGGATGTTGCCTGGAAGAGAAGTAATGAGGTTTTCTTTATTTTTTCCTTCTGACACTGAAGAAGTTACAAACAAATTAGTCATTTTAATGAATATAATTAAACAAAAGCAGTCAGGATATATAAGAAGATTGTAAAAAGAAACAAAATATGGACTAGTCTTTTATCCGTCATCCTCAATTTCTTTTTGGATCGAGACACGACGATACAAATGTCAGTGTTTTTCGAACTATGATGCAATATAATCGAATTTTCTTTGTTGTTGTAGAGTGATTAAAGCCAACTGAATTACGTGTTAGAACTTAGAAGAACCAACAAGTACATGGAGATATGGTAGATTGCAAAATTTTAGACTAGGGAAGGAAAGTTGACTTATTGGAAGTGAAGATTACTTAACAATAATTGAACTTAAGATGGCTAAATAGTAAGACTCAATTTTCCTTATTGAAACTCAGTCATTTTTGAGGAGTGACCAAAAAACGAGGGCGATAAAGGCACATTTTATATAACTAGTTCGAAAATAAATATTTGTTTGCGACCTCAAGCAAACCAACCAAGTATAATGTTATTAAAATTTCCATAATTCATAGGAAACAACGTGTTTAGATGTCAACTTTCTTTTCAATCATTAGGGCTTTGTAGACAATACCATAATAATAGTGCTTAACAGGAAAAGCAACAATTTTTTTTACATAGGATACACTCCTTAGCTTGTGCCATATTACATATGAAAGCACCAAATATTTAAGGTAAGTTCTACCACCCACTTTTTTCTTTTTTGGTTTTTTTTCTACTTTTTAATTTTACTATTTCTAATTTTAGTATAATCTAATCTAGAGAACAAAAATATTTTGGGATAGGAAAAAATATTTATTTATCATTTAAATTTGTAATTTTTTTTATTTTTATTTTGATGCAATCTATTTGTCAATTTAATCAACAATAAAAAAGATCATTTTGAAGATTAAATTTCATATTATCTATTATTCAAATAAAATGCAAAAGAGTAAATATTTTTTTAATTCTTTATTTACATTGAATGGATTTTAAACAATAAAACACACACACACACACACACGCACACACACACACACGCGCGCACACACACACACACACACACACACACACACACACACACATATATATATGAAAAAAAAGATATCCCATTTAATTTTTCAAGTTTATTTATTTAAATATGAGATCATTTAGGTTATGTGGTTTTATGTTTTGTAGGTAAATAGAAAATGCAATTATACATTGAAAATATTAGTTTTCACTAAAAACATTAGCATTAACTTAAACCATAAACAAGTATTTTCTTTGATTGAGCCATCCCCTAGACTAGAAAAAGTCACAATATCAACAATTATATAGATGTTATTATAAAGCATAAAAATTACCATAAACTAAATACTACCATAAAAAAATCACATCTCACTCTTCATAAGAATTCCTTACTATAATGAAAGAAGTAGCACGATTCCAATAATATATATCAAAATGTTAAAGAATTTAACCGTTTACAATCTTATACATACCCATTTTTAGTAGAAACTCTCCTTTTATTTTCCAACAAAGCTGAATCAATCTCCTAAAAACCACACCTAAGTTATCCCTAAACCACAATCCAACCAAAATATCACAACATATTATAATACAAATAAAATTCATATATAAGCACCACTAAATTCACATGTATTGCATCTTAAAAGACATGGTTTAGGTCTAAAATTAACAATAACATGTATTAATAAAGATGTCTTATCGAGAGGCTTTAAAAGAGAAAAATCCCTAAAATACACTTAGTATTTAGAACTGGATACTGCAATGGGCCTAAAAAAATCCATAACAAGATACAAAATAATACCAATAGATGAGGAATTTCTAATAAACTCATTAGCCACTCCAAAGACATGGGGGCAGCCAAAATTTCCAAGTGGATTAGTGGTAGAGTTATTCATTCTATAAAGACAAATGATTACATAAAAATAAGATGGACTATTTTACCTCTAACGTTTCACACCATTAGAAGTAATGTCTTAAAATATACAAATGATGAAAAAATATAGCTTCTAATCAAATTTTATGCATAGATGAAAACTTTGTGCATGATTGAGGAAATGGAAGAAATGAATATAATCTGTGGTAGGTTCAAAGAACCATTCTTATTGTGATATGTGATTTTATCTAGCTATGTGGCATGATTTTTATATTTCATATCATGAGGACTTGCTACAACTCGTAGATTTTTTCCCTAATGCAATTTATTGATATTACACTAAATTGTATTTTCTGAATTTAGTCTCCTATGATTTATATTATGAATGTTGGGACATATTTCAGTACTAATCACATTTAGAGATCTTTGTCTACTTTAAACCAACTAATAAGATGTAGAGTCAGATTATTGCAATGGATTAAATAGTGATAGCAATGAAGAGAGTTAATTTTTTGACCTTTAAATTTTAACAGCGAGTTTTGACTAAATATTAATAAAGAATCTAAATATTATTAATATTTAGACAAAATTAATTGCTAAAATCTAACGATCAAAAAATTAATTCCCTTCATCGCTATCACTATTTAATTTGTTGCGTTGATCTAACTCTATATCTTGTCCTAATGATGAACCACACAAGATGATTCAAAATACATTGACAAAAAGTTGTGGATGTGATTAGTACTGAAAGATGTCCCAACATTACTAAATTATATTTTCAACCCTTCGTCATATTCTTTTTGAAAAATAAAGACATTAACATATACTATACACATACACTGCGTAATTTTATGAAATAATTTCCTTACGATAGTGATATACTATACACATACAGTGTAAAATTTGGAGAAAAAGGATGCGATATGATAACTGTAAAGACATCATTTTCATGTTTCTCCAAAAAGGTTGTGGAATTATGCGGTTTTCCTTTTAACGCACATCGAGACTATCAGTAACTAGAAGACTCTTGTTAGGGAGACCTAAAACAATAGCTATGGTTAGTTCTTTAAAGCTATCTTCAAAACAATACTATCTCCATTACAATATTATTGGATTTGGTTCATTCATCATCCATCAACAACTTCCTCTCGCTTAGATCCAATGCCTCGTTACAATCTAGTACAGGTGACGATATAAAATTTGAAGTAACCTTTAGGGTGTAAACAACATGAATGATACATACGACGCCCACTAATAATAGAATATTCTAGAGAATGTTTAGGACACTTGAAGGAGAATGAAGGCTCATGTGATATGTTGATTTTTGGAATATGGTGGAATGTTGAGATATGGAATATTGTGATAAGTTTATGTCATTGAATGCATGGTGACTTCACTGAATGAACCTCTAACATATCATGTGCATTTGTGGCATACTAAACAATACCCTTAATTTGAATACATATTGAAACATACATATAAAAATCACTTTATTTAACCTCCTACCAATACAAACCCAATACACCTTCTCAATTTAAAAAGCTCCTAATTTTACTAGATATTTTGGGGATCCATTTTTTGATTAGCAATTTTTATTCCCCTTTATATTTATATCCCTTTATTTTCATTAACAATGGTAGCTAGATTCTAGGCATAGAAAGAATAACTTAAACACTAGGTAGTTGAAAAATTGAAAGTTTCAATAAAAAAGTGGCAGATGTAAGTTGGTTGATTTACAAATACATACTATGGAAAATTTGAATGGAAAATACATAGATTTGAACTCTCAATTGCATCTATCTTCTATTGAATATTGAAAAAGATACACTACAACAGTTCAAAACAAAACCTCGATAACCAACACAATGGCGCACCTTTCATCTCACTTAGATAATAGGAAGAGGAAAGAAAGTACAATGAATATGGAGACATGCAAAATCCTATCTGGTTGTAGTTTGTCTAATCATAGCCCTAAAATTATCACATAGTGCACCATAGTTGCATGGTACAAATGCCAAGTAAGTGTGTCTCCATCAAAATATGAATTGAAGCATGCAAGCATGCATCCCTTCCTTGAGATTTGTGTCCTCTACGTACACTAGTACAAAATGAGAGATTAGTGACTACGCGACTAAAAATGTTAGTCACCACAATTATTTCAAGTGAATTACTACAAAATTTGAGCAATTTTAAGTGACACAACTAAAAACGACTAATTTAGTCTAGGCATAAAATATATGACTAGATAATAAGTGTTCCAACTAAAAGTGATTAAATTAAATGACTAATTTAGTCCAAGACTAAAATATAAGACTAGAAAATAACAAACAAAATTAAAAATTATTAACTTAAATGACTACTATAATCCAAGAATGAAAATATGACCAACTAACAAGTACAATAATAATATGTATTAATAATTTTTTCTAGTCATTTTTAATTGTCACTCTAGAAATGGAGAATCACAATTTTGATATAGAAGTGCTACATTTCATTGCTTTTCCTCCAATGAAATGATCTGGGGCTCAATATTAGGTCAAAAATCAAGGTTTTCAGATTGGCTAAAAAAACTATAGGACTGCGTCTGTCTTGTTAAGACGATCACAATGCAATTCGTTTCATTAAAAACAGAGTCTAGATGAAGGAGAAAAGGCATGTTGCTCATTTTCCTAAACAGTTAAAAAAGTTACAGAATAAGACAGAATGATGACATGGTAGTCCAATTAGCAGTCTAGTCAACAAGGGAAATCTTCTTTAGTTTTCACCCAATAGGGTTGTGACAAGTTTCACCTCTGGATTCGCCAGTATGGTTATGCGAAGCTGAAATTGCCTAATTGGCTCCAAGATGGAATTTGAACTCATTTTTATTTAAATATTATTATATATTATATATTATATTAATTATTATATATATTTATTTATATATATTTTTAAAATCTATCTATCTATCTTATATATATATATTAATTATATATATAGATATTAAAGATTATATAAATCCACATATTCCAAAGTTCAAACTATATTTAAAATCTCACTCCTGTAAATCCACATACATTATAAACCATGTTATATGGTGGCACATTTTAAATATTTTCAAATATAGTCAAAGGTCTGAACAATAATTTGGGCAGAAAAATGATATGAAGGACAGACAAAGGGGTAATCGAACCCATGACCTCCCCTTCCCAACTACCAAAGATTTGTCATTGAACCGTGGTGACGGGATTAGAAAAGAAAGCCCACGAAATACTATTTAAAGCACACACAAATTAGCCGACGACAGGGGCGGAGGGAGCCAGTCCCCTCCCCATGTGAACACAAGCGCGTAACTAAGGGCCAGTGGATAGGATAAGCACTTAGCATGCTAATCAAACTTAGCTTAATTAGTTCCATTTAGCCTTTAATTAAACCCACTTTAATTCTAGATTAAGTTGGTGGTGCGCCAAGTTTAGCAGAATTGCCAATTTTGGCGGACTTAACTGGAGTCTCTCCAGATTTAGCCAGGTTTCCTAGGATAAAATTGAATGCATCATATATTGAGCAATTTTCAACCAAATTGAGCTTAGAAAGAGGTGTTCTTTGCTAATTTGGTGTAGGTGTCAGGAGCCATAAATCTTTGTAAATAGTAATTTTTCCTCATTGAGCTAATACAGAGGCCCAAGCCATGGAAGATGGACCAAGGAGATGTAGCCCAGGATGGGTGAAATCCTTCATCAAAACTTTGTGTTAATGTGCATATTTTATGTTTCATTGCACTGTACATGTTTTCTGTTCATTATTAATTTTTAAAGCTATTTTTCTCATGAATGTCTTGTTTAACTTGTGGAAATTTACCTGTTTGTAAGCACCAACAACTATAGAAACCTTAGCACAAAAAGCAAGATGAAAAAACATGTTTATAAATCTGTAATTTTTATTAGGACAACAAAACTAATCATACAAAAACAGATCATGTTGATATTAGAGAAAAGGTTGAATTGCTTTATTGCTTGAATTTGTGCAATTAGGGTTTTAATGTTTGCAAACTTGTGATGCTTACAAGGTTAAAATTGTAGAAAGGAGAAGGAAAGATATTGGTTGCAACTCCTGAGGTAATGCCCAAAAGAAGGAGAGCCACAAGGCCACAATCTCCACTACCCAAAGTTCCAATTGCAGATGCACTTGAAACTCCTTAAGTTTTTCATTCAATTGTGATTGAAGAGGTATAATCAATACAAATTTCTAAGCCTGAACCCATAGCCATTATGTTTGGAGAAAGAGAACTTGAAGGTCCCTCTTCAGAAGAGGAAGAATTTAATGAAGATTTCTATACTTTGACTGAGATGGTTTAAGTCCTCTATGAAGAGAGGAACACTAGAATGGTTGGAATGGGTTATAAACCCCCACATGGAGAACGAAGCTTAGAGGACAAAAAATATGAGAAGAAAGATTCCAAAGGGAATGGTTGAAAGCCACCTCCATCTCCACCATACTCATCATCTTCATCATCATCTCCATCATCACACACAACATCATCTTCCACTACCACCACTAAAACTTCCCATACTCATTCCAAAACCCTAAAAGGAAAAACTCCATTATTGAAATTGGACATAAAATTTGAACTTCCCATGTACAATGGAGAAGTGAATACAGAAAAGTTGGACAATTGGATTCGACAGTTGGAGGTATACTGTAGAATTCATGACCTTCAAGAAGATGACATAAAGAAAAAATTGGCTTCACTAAGGCTAGAAGGAGTTTCACTAGTTTGTTGGGAAGGAAAGACTGAAGAGAAAATGAGAATCCATGGCAAGATATCCATTAAGTGAGTTGAATTTTTTTCTGCAATTAAAAGCGATTGTTATCCTTTAGCCTATATGCAAGAAGAAAATATGAGTTGGTAGAATTATAGGCAGCTTAAAGGCAAAAAAATCCAAGATTATACACAGGAGTTTTAGCAAAAGGGCTTTGTTATTAGGAGTGAATTTGAATTCCCAAGATACACTGCTGAAATATATTGGGGGTTTGCATTGCTGACTGAAACACATTATTCTTATGTTCAATTCAACTAATTTGGATGAAGTATGTGTGCAAGCCACGTATCTTGAATCTAGAGGAAAGAACACTTATGAAGGGAGTAGTAATAAAAAGCCACCTAAGGGTAAGGATAAAGAGAAAGGAGAAAAATGGAAAGGAAATAAAAATGAAAGTGTGAAGAAAGAAGGGGATAAAGTTATCTGTAAACACTATTCCAAAGAGGGACAAATAGAGGATAATTGTTCGAAACTCCATCCGGGAATGAAACCAAATAAGTTCCATAATAAAGGGCAACAAAAAAAACACTACTATCACTCAAGAAGATTTAGGTTCCGAATCAGGTGATGAAAACAAAATCATTGTCGTGGGAATCAAAGGAAAACAAGATATTGCAAGCACTAGTTCACAAAATTGTAATACTACTACTACTCCAAATGAAAAGAGATGAATTGAGTTATTTCATATTAGGTTCCTATCTAAACACACCAATATTGACACACTCTTTGATAGTGGGTCACAAGCGAAATCTCTGAAGTCTTAGTCAACAGATTGAATCCTGAAACTATAAATCACCATGACACGGACAACTAATAAAACTTTAAAGTTAAATCTAGCATGCCATACAATGCGTAGTTTATGAATACGATGGAAGCATTTAAACCATGCAATGTGGCGCGATGAAATACTTTTTTTAATAGGAGTAATTTACAATGCTTTCTCTAGGGGAATGAAACATGGCAAGCTTTAAAGCCATCCCCATTCCTATTCATCTCGGAAAGGAGAGGTATCAGACAATTTAGCAAGAATTTTGATATTCATTAACAACTTATTCTCAAATCTCCATATTATTTTATGGTAAATTCTTAAGACAAAGTCACGTGGTTTCATTTTTGGATTGGAATACTTTATCTATCGTCATGTCTTTAACGAAAGTATTCATGTTCAGAATAAAAGATCCTATGGGGAGGATGACCTTCGTTGTTGACTTGATAATCAGAATGTTGTCTCTCAACTTCTTCCCTTTTAGTGTTCTCATCATTCTCCTCATAACATCCTCCACCTCTTCTTTCATGACTGCCTTCTTGTTATCTACTTACACATCCTCAAAATGCAGGCAAATTTTCCATATTTCCTTGGTGAATTTGCAGTTGAGGAATGGATCAGAAAAATATGGGAATCCCACTACAGAAACTCCCAAGCCCATTGCCTACAAAGTAGATTTCCATCCGCTGTGTGTGAGAAACAATCCCACTGAGGCATGGGAAAATACTTTCCACTATTACACCCACCTCACAAATAGGGCTTGCTCCTTCGTTCGTTCTTCAAAGCCCTCAGGTAAAATCACAACCTGGCCTTTTGCAACATCCAACCGAAGAACCCACAAGAAAGGTTGTCGGCTGCCTTTAAGCCCTAGTGCCAACTACTCTAGTTGTTGTTGAGATTTCACAGTGATGTTGCCAAAGGAAACATATATAATTGATCCCGGTTGTTGCATGTCAAGCCATGTCAGGTAGCTCTCTTCTTCTTCCCACTGACTGCTGCACGAATCCCTTCATAAAAAAATTGAAGAAAAAAAGGTCCTATGGCGAGAGGAGGAGAACCATTCAAAGAGGGTGTTGTCACTACATCACTCCCTTCGAGCTCCTCGAATGTGTTCACTAATACATAGTCTCCATCGCTTTTCTTCTACGGTTCCTAAATAATAGCATAGAAGGTAATTCATCAGATCCTCATCAATACGTCGACACATCCAGTCGATTGGCTTCAATGGTGGGATGTTGCCCTGAAGACAAGAAATGAGGTTTTCTTTATTTTTTCCTTCTGACACTGAAGAAGTTACAAACAAATTACAGTCATTTTAATCAATATAATTAAACAAAACCACTCAGGATATATAGGAGGACTGTAAAAGGAAAAAAATATGGACTAGTCTTTTATGTGTCATCCTCAATTTCTTATTGGATCAAGAGGCTCATCACTATATATATTTATATAAAATCTGTCTGAAACTCAAAATTGGGAGCACACAATATGGGATAAACCCGGCACATGACGAAAAAAATGTCAGTGTTTTTTGAACTGCGATGCAATATAATCGAATTTTCTTCACTGTTGTAGGGTGATTAAAGCCACCTGAATTACATTTTAGAACTAAGAAGAAGCAACACGTACATGGAGATATGGTATATTGCAAAGTTTTAGACTAGGGAAGGAAATTTGACTTATTGGAAGTCAAGATTACTTGACAATAGTTGTCCTTAAGATGGCTAAAATAGTAAGAGTCAATTTTCCTCATTGAAACTCATTCGTTTTTTAGGAGTGACCAAAAAAGGAGGGTGAAAAATGCACATTTTATATAACTTGTTCCAAAATAAATATTGATTTGCGACCTAAGGAAACCAACCTTGTATAATGTTATTAAAATTTCTATAAATCATAGGAAACAACGTGTTCATAAGTCAACTTTCTTTTCAATCACTGGGGCTTTGTAGACAATACCATTGTGCTATTTTCTTAACAGAGAAAAAAAACATTTTTTTATACCTAGGATACACTACTTAGCTTGTGTCATATTACATATGAAAACACCAAATATTTAAGGTAAGTTCTACCACCCACTTTTTTCTTTTCATGTTTGTCTTTTACTTTTTATTTTTACTATTTTTAATTTTAGTATAATCTAATGTAGAGCAAAAAAAATATTTTGGGATAGGAAAAAATATTTAATTATCATTTAAATTTGTAGAATAATTTCTTCATTTTGATGTAATATATTTGTGAATTTAACCAGCAATAAAAAAAAGTCATTTTTAAGATTTAATTTCATATTACCTATTATTCAAATAAAATCTAAAAGTGTTAACATTTTCTTAATTCTTTATTTATATTGAATGGATTTTAAACAATAAAACCATATATATATATATATATAGATGAAAAAATAATATCCCATTCAATTTATTAGGACTATTTATTTAAATATGAGGACATATATGTTATGTGGATTTATGTTTTGTAGGTAAATAGAAAATGCAACTATACATTGAGAATATTAGTTTTCACTAAAAACATTAGCATTAACTTAAACCATAAACAAGCATTTTCTTTGATTGAGCCATTCCCTAGACTACAACAAGTCAGAATATCAACAATTATATAGATCTTATTGTAAAGCATAACAATTACCATAAACTAAATACTACCATCAAAAATAACATCTCACTCTTTGTAAGAATTCCTTACTATAATGAAAGAAGTAGCAAGGTTCCAATAATATATACCAAAACGTTAAAGAATTTAACCATTTACAATCTTATGCATATCCATTTTTAGTAGAAACTCTCCTTTTGTTTTCCACCAAAGCTGAGTCAATCTCCTAAAAACCACACCTAAGTAATCCCTAAACCACAATCCAACCAAAATATTACAACATATTATAATACACCTGGAATTGATATAGAAGCACTACTAAATCCACATGTGTTGCATCTTAAAAGACATGGTTTAGGTTTAAAATTAACAATAGCATGTATTAACAAAGATGTCTTATCAAGAGGCTTTAAAAGAGACAAATCCCTAAAATACACTCAGTATTTAGAGCTGGCTATTGCAATAGGCCTAAAAAAATCCATAAAAAAGATATAAAACAATACCAATAGATGAGGAATTTCTAATAAACTCATTAGCCACTCCAAAGACATGGGGGCTACCAAAATTTCCAAGTGGATTAGTGGTAGAGTTATTCATTCTATAAAGACAAATGATTACATAAAAATAAGGTGGACTATTTTACCTCTAATGTTTCATACCATTAGAAGTAATGTCTTGAAGTATACAAATGAGGAAAAAAATATAGCTTCTAATCAAATTTTATGCATAGATCAAAACTTTGCGCATGATTGATCAAATGGAAGAAGTGAAGATAAACTATTGTAGGTTAAAAGCACCATTCTTATTGTGATATGTGATTTTATCTACCTATATGTCATGAGTTTTATCTTTCGTATCATGAGGACTTGCTACAACTAGTAGATTTTTTCCCTATTGCAATTTATTGATATTACACTAAATTGTATTTTCCGGATTTAGTCTTCTCTGATTTATATTATGAATGTTGGGACATCTTTCGGTACTAATCACATCTAGAGATTTTTTTCTACATCAAACCGATTAATAAGATGTAGAGTCAGATCATTGCAACATATTAAATAGTGATAGCAATGAAGAGAGTTAATTTTTTTACCATTAAAGTTTGTGAGTTTTGACTAAATATTAGTAAAGAATCTAAATATTATTAATATTTAGTCAAAATGAACTGTTAAACTCTAACAATCAAAAAATCAATTCCCTTCATCGCTATCACTATTTAATTTGTTGTGTTGATCTAACTCTATATCTTGTCCTGATGATGAACCACACTAGATGATTAAAAATACGTTGACAAAATGTTGTGGATGTGATTAGTACCGAAAGATGTCCCAACATTACTAAACTATATTTTCAACTCTTTGCCATATGTTTTCTGAAAAATAAAGATATTAAGATATACCATACACATACACTATGTAATTTTATAAAATAATTGCGTTAAGATGGTGATATACTATACACATACAGTGTAAAATTTGGAGAAAAGGAATGCAATATGATGATTGTAAAGAGGTCGTTTTCCTGTTTCTCCAAAAAGGTCACGGAATTATGAGAAAACTAAATGGACAAGTCTTTTTTTTTAGTTTTTGCTTTTAACGCAGATGGAGACTATCAATAAGTGGAAGATTCTTTTTATGAAGGCCTAAAACAATAGCTTTGGTTAGTTCTTCAAAGCTATCTTCAGAACAACTTTCTCTCGCTTAGATCTAATTCCTCATTGCAATCTAGTATGGGTGATGTTATAAAACTTGAAGTAACCTTTAGGGTGTAAACAACATGAATGATATGTATGACACCCACTAATAATAGAATATTCTAGAGAATGTTTAGGATACTTGAAGGAGAATGAAGGCTCATGTGATATTTTGATTGCTAGAATATGGTGGAATGTTGAGATATGGAATATTGTGATAGGTTTATGTCATTGAATGCACGAGGGCTTCACTGAATGAACCTCCAACATATCACGTGCATTCATGGCATACTAAACAATACCCTTAATTTGAATACATATTGGAAAATACCTCTAAAAATAACTTTATTTAACCTCCTACCAATATAAACCCAATACACCTTCTCAATTTAAAAAGCCCCTAATTTTACTAGTTATTTTGGGTATCCATTTTTTGATTAGCAATTTTCATTCCCCTTTATATTTATATCCCTTTATTTTATTAACAATGGTAAGTAGATTCTAGGCCTAGAAAGAATAACCTAAACACTAGGTAGTTGAAAACTTGAAAGTTTCAATAAAAAAGTGGAAGATATAAGTTGGTATTTTTACAAATACATATTGTGAAAAACATGAATGGAAAATACATAGATGTGAACTCTCAAGTGCATCTATATTCTATTGAATATTGAAAAAGATACACTACAATAGTTGAAAACAAAGCCTCGATAACCAACACAATGGTGCACCTTTCATCTTGCTTAGATAATAGGAAGAGGAGAGAAAGTACAATGAATATGGACACATGCAAAATCCTATCTGGTTGGACTTTGCCAAATCATAGCCCTAACATGATCACATAGTGCACCATAGTTGCATGGTAAGAGTGCGAAGTAAGTGTGTCTCCATCAAAAGATGAACTGAATAATGCAAGCATGCATCCCTTCCTTGAGATTTGTGTCCTCTACGTACACTAGTACAAAATGAGAGATTAGTGACTACGTGACTAAAAATGTTAGTCACCACAATTATTTCAAGTGAATTATTACTAAATTTGAGCAATTTTAAGTGAAGCAACAAAAAACGACTAATTTAATCTAGGGATAAAATATATGACTTGATAATAAGTGTCCCAGCTAGAAGTGACTAAATTAAATGACTAATTTAGTCCAAGGCTAAAATATATGACTAGAAAATAACTAACAAAATTAAAAATTATTAACGTAAATGACTAGTATAATCCAAGAATGAAAATATGACCAACTAAAAAGTACAATAATTATATGTATTAATCATTTTTCTAGTCATTTTTAATTGTCACTCTAGAAATGGAGAATCATAATTCTGATATGGAAGTGCTACATTTCATAGCCTTTCCTCCAATGAAATGATCAGGTGCTCAGTATTAGGTCAAAAATCAAAGTTTTTAGATTGGCTCAAAAACTATATCACTGTGTCTGTCTCGTCAAGACAATCAGAACACAATTTGTTTCATTGAAAATCGAGTCTAGATGAAGGAGAAAAGGCCTGCTATTTCTTTTCCTAAACAACTAAAAAAATTACAGAATAGGACAAAATGATGACATGGCAGTCCAATCAATAGTCTAGTCAGCAAGGGGAATCTTCTTTAGTTTTCACCCAATGGGGTTGTGACAAGTTTCACGTCCGGATTCGCGAGTATGGTTATGTGAAGCTGAAATTGCCTAATTGGTTACAAGATGGAATTTGAATTTGTTTTTATTTAAATACTATTATATATTATATATATAATTATTAATTATATTATAATAGTTTTTTTAAAATATATATATATTCCATATATATATATAATAAAATATAAAATATTAAACATTATATTAAATCTGCATATTCCGAAGTCTAGACTATATTTAAAATTTGACTGTTATAAATCTGCATACATTATAAACCATGTTATATGGTGGCACATTTTAAATATTTTAAAATATGGTCAAATGTTCGAACAATATTTTGGGCAGAAAAATCATATGAGGGACAGGCGAAGGGGTAATTGAACCCTCAACCTCCCCTGCCCAACTACCAAAGATTTATCGTTGAACCATCATGATGGGATTTGAAAATAAGGTCCACAAAATAATATTTAAAGCACACATAGATTAGCTGATAGCGGGGGTGGAGGGAGCCATCGTTGTGGGCCATCCCCCTCCCCATGCAAAACACAAGCACGTAACCAAGGGCCAGCAAATAGGATAAGTGCTTAGTGCACTAATCACACTTAACATAATTAATTCCATTTAGCCTTTAATTAAACCCATTTTAATTCCATATTAAGTTGGCGGTGGTTTTGGTGGCATGCCAAGTTCAGTGAAATTTCCAGTTTTGGAGGACTTAACTGGAGTCTCTCAATATTTAGTGAGGTTTCCTAGGAAAAAATTGAATGTAGCATATCTTGAGCAATTTTTTACCAAATTGAGCTCAAGAAGAGGTGTTCTTGGCTAATTTGTACATTTTGAACACATTCGTGCGGGTATTAGGAGCCATATAGCTTTGTAAATGGAAACTTTTCCACATTTAGCTAATACAAAGGTCCAAGCCATGGAAGCTGGACCAAGGAGATGTAGCCTAGGAAGGGTGAAATCCTTCATCAAAACTCTGTGTTAATGTGTATCTTTGATGTTTTACTACATTGTACATGTTTTCTATTCACTATTAATTTTTGAAGTTATTTTTCTCATGAAGGTCCTGTTTAACTTGAGGAAATTTCCCTGTTTGTAAGAACCAACAACTAAGGAAACCTTAGCACTAAAAGAAAAACATTATTATAAATTTTAAATTGTTATTAGGAAAAAAAACTAATCATACAAAAACAGTCATGTTGGTATCAGAGCAAAGGTTGAATTGCTTGATTCCTTGAGTTTGTGCAATTAGGGTTTTAATGATTGCAAAATTGTGATGCTTACAAGGTTAAAGTTGCACAAAGGAGAAGGGAAGGTATTTGTTGCAACTTCTGAGGTAATTCCCAGAAGAAGGAGAGCCACAAGGCCACGATCTCCACTACCAAAAGTTCCAATTCTAGCTACACTTGAAACTCCTTAAGTTTTTCGTTCATTTGTGATTGAAGAGGTACAATGAGTACAAATTTCTGAGCCTGAATCCATAGCCATTATGTCTGGAGAAAGAGAACCTGAAGGTCCCTCTTCAGAAGAGGAATAATTTAATAAAGAATTATATACTTTGACTAAGATGGTTAAAGTCCTCTATGAAGATAGGAACACTAGAATGGTTGGATAGAGTTCTAAACCCCCACATGCAGAGGGAGCTCAGACGACAAAAAATATGAGAAGAAATATTCCAAAGGGAATGGTGGAAAGCCACTTCCATATCCACCATCCTCATCATCTTCATCATCATCTCCATCATCACACACAACATCATCTTCCACTACCACCACTGAAACTGTCCATACTGATTTCAAAACCATAAAAGGAAAAACTCCATTACTGAAATTGGACATAAAATTTTAACTTCGCATGTACAATGGAGAATTCAATACTGATTGGAAAATTGGATTCGCCAGTTGGAGGTATCTTGTAGAATTCAGGAACTTCAAGAAGACGACATAAAGATCTAATTGGCTTCACTAAGGCTAGAACGAGTTGCACTAGTTTGGTGGGAAGCAAAGACTCAAGAGGAAATGAGAATCCATGGTAAGATATACATTACTTGGGTTCATTTTTTTTCTGAATTTAGAATACAATTTTATCCTTTAGCCTATATGCAAAAAGAAATTATGATTTTTGTAGAATTTTAGGTAGCTTAAAGGCCAAACAATCCAACATTATACACAGGAGTTTTTTGAAAAGGGATTTTTTATTAGGAGTGAATTTGAATTCCCAAGATACACTGCTAAAATATATTGGGGGTTTGCATTCTTGACTGAAAGACACTATTCTTATGTTCAATCCAACTAATTTGGATGAAGTATGTGTGCAAGCCACACATCTTGAATCTAGAGGAAAGAAAACTGATGAAGGGAGTAGTAATAAAAATCCACCTAAGGGTAAGGAGAAAGAGAAAGGAGGAAAGTGGTAAGGAAAGAAAAATGCGAGTGAAGAAAGAAGGGGAGAAAGTTATCTGTAAACATTGTTCCAAAGAGGGACATAATAATGATAATTGTTGGAAACTCCATCCAGAAATGAGACCAAATAAGTCCACAATAAAGGGAAGCAAAAAACCACTGCTATCACTCAAGAAGATTTAGGTTCTGAATTAGGTGATGAAAGAAAAATCACCGTCATGGGAATCAATGGAAAATAAGATATTGCAAGCACTAGTTCACAAAATTGTAACACTACTACTACTCCAGATGAAAAGCAACAAATTGAGTTATTTCATGTTAGGGTCATATCAAAACACACCAACATTGACACACTCTTCTATAGTGAGTCACAAACGAATCTAATCTCTGAAGACTTAGTCAACCAATTGAATCTTGAAACTCTAACTCACCATGACACAGACAACTAATAAAACATTAAAGTGAAATCTAGCATGTCATACAATACGTAGTTTCTTAATAAGATGAAAGCATTTAAACCATGAAATGTGGCACAATGAAATAATTTTGTTAATAAGAGTAATTTACAATGCTTTCTTCCGGGGAATGAAACATGGTAGGCTTTAAAGTTGTCCCCGTTCCTATTCATCTTGGAAAGGAGAGAGGTATATGACAATTTAGCAAGAATTTTGATATTGATCAACAACTTATTCTCAAATATCCATATTATTTTACGGTAAATTATGAAAACAGAGTCACGTGGTTTTATTTTTGGATTGGACTCCTTTAGCCATCATCATGTCTTTAACGAAAGTATTCAAGTTCAGAAAAGAAGATCCTCCGTGGAGGACGAACTTCATTGCTGACTCCTTGATAGTGAAAACGCTGTCTCTCAACTTCTTCCCTTCTGGAATTCTCATCATTCTCCTCATAACATCCTCCACCTATTATTTCGTGATTGCCTTTTGGTTATCTACTTCCACATCCTCAAAAGGCAGGCCGATTTTTCATATTTCCTTGGTGAACCTAGAGTTGAGGAATTGATCAGCAAAATATGGCAATCCCACTACGGAAACTCCCAAGCCCATTTCCTCCACGTAGATTTCCATCTACTATGTGTGAGAAACAATCCCACTGAGGCATGGGAAAATACTTTCCACTGTGGCACCCACCTCAAAAAGAGGGCCTACTCCTTCATTCATTCTTCAAAGGTCTCAGGTAAAATCGCAACCTCGCCTTCTTTGATATCTAGCTGAAGAACTGACAAGAAATTTTATCGGCTGCCTTTAATCCCTAGTGCCAACTTCTCTAGCTGTTGTTGAGATTCCACAGAGATGCTTCCAAAGGAAACATATATAACTGATCCCGGTCGATGCATATCAAGGCATGTTAGGAAGATCTCCTCCTCCTCCCACAGACTGTCATACGAGTCCCTTCCTTCTAAAAAAAATTGGAAGAAAAGGAGGTCCTACAGCCAGAGCAGGACAAGCATTCAAAGAGAGTGTTGTTACTACATTCCTCCTTTCGAGCTCCTCGAAAGTGTTCACTAATACATAGTTTCCATTGCTTTGCTCTGCAGCTAAAAAAGAATAACATAGAAGGTAATGTTCATCGGATCCTCAACGATACATCGGCACATCGGATCGGTTGGCTTCAATGGTGGCATGTTGTCGGGAAGACAAGTGATGAGGTTTTCTTTATTTTTGCCTTCTGACACTAAAGGAGTTACAAACAAATTACAGTCATTTTAATGAATATAATTAAACAAAAGCACTCACGATATATAAGAAGACTGTAAAAGGAAACAAAATATGGACTAGTCTTTTATCTGTCATCCATAATTTCTTATTAGATCGAGAGGCTCATCACTATATATATTTATGTAAAATCCATCCAAAACTCTAAATTGGGAGTACACAATATGTGATCAACCCGAGACATGATAAAAATGTCAGTGTTTTTCGAGTTACAATGCAATATAATCGAATTTTCTTCACTGTTGTAGGGTGATTAAATCCAACTGAATTATGTGTTACAACTTAGAAGAAGCAACAAGTACATGGAGATATGGTAGATTGCAAAGTTTTAGATCAGGGAAGGAAGGTTGACTTATTGGAAGTAAAGATTACTTAACAATAGTTGACCTTAAGATGGCTAAAATAGTAAAAGTCAATTTTCCTTATTGAAACTCAGTCATTTTTTAGGAATGACCTAAAAAGCAGTGTGATAAAGGCACATTTTATATAACTAATTTGAAAATAAATATTGATTTGCGACCTCAAGGAAACCAACCTAGTATAATGTTCTTAAAATTTCTATAAATCATAGGAAAGAACGTGTTTATATGTCACCTTTCTTTTCAATCATTAGGGCTTTGTAGACAATACCAAAATACTATTTTCTTAACATAGAAAAGCAACAATTTTTTTTTTTACCTAGCATACACTATGTAGATTGTGCCATATTACATATGAAAACACCAAATATTTAAGGTAAATTCTACCGCCCACTTTTTTCTTTTTGTGTTTTTCTTTTCTTTTTAATTTTACTATAATCTAATGTAGAGAGGAAAAAATATTTTGGGATAGGAAAAAATATTTATTTATGATTTAGATTTGTAAAATAATTTCTTCATTTTGATACAATATATTTGTCAATTTAACTAGAATTAAAAAAATCATTTTTAAGATAAATTTCACAATCACCTGTTATCAAATAAAATCCAAAAGAAGTTAATATTTCCTAATTCTTTATTTACATTGAATGTAATTTAAAAATAAACTAATATAAATAATTGTATATATATATATATAATGAAAAAAACATATCCATTTAATTTTTCAAGTCTTTTTTTTAAATATGTGGTCACATATGTTATGTGATATTACGTTTTGTATCTAAATAGAAAATGTAAATATACATTGAAAATATTATTTTTCACTAAAAGTATTAGCATTAACTTAAACCATAAATAAGTATTTTCTTTGATTGAGCCATCCACTAGACTATAACAAGTCACAATATAAAAAATTATCTAGATGTTATTGTAAATCATAACAATTACGATAAACTAAATACTACCATAAAAAATACCATCTCACTCTTCATAAGAATTCCTTACTATAATGAAAGGAGTAGCAAGGTTCCAATAATATATACCAAAATGTTAAAGAACATAACCGTTTACAATCTTATACATATCCAATTTTAGTAGAAACTCTTCTTTTTCTTTCCAACAAAGTTGAATCAATCGCCTAAAAACCACACCTAAGTTATCCCTAAACCACAATCCAACCAAAACTTTACAACACATATGTTAAAACTAAAATTCATATAGAAGAACCACTAAATCCACATGTGTTGTATCTTAAAAGACATGGTTTACGTCTAAAATTAACAATAGCATGTATTAATAAACATGTCTTATCGAGAGGATTTAAAAGAGACAACTCCATAAATTACATTCATTATTTAGAACTTGCTATTGCAATAGGCCTAAAAGATCCATGACAAGATACAAAACAATACCAATTGATGAGGAATTTCTAATAAACTCATTAACCACTCCAGATACATGGGGGCAACCAAAATTTCTAAGTGGATTAGTGGTAGAGTTATTCATTTTATAAAGACAAATGATTACATCAAAATAAGATGGACTATTTTACCTCTAATGTTTCACACCATTAGAATTAATGCCTTAAAGTATACAAATGATGAAAAATATAGCTTCTAATCAAAGTTTATGCATAGATGAAAACTTTCTACATGATCGAGGAAATGGAAGAAGTGAAGATAATCCGTGGTAAGTTTAAAGCACCATTCTTATGGTGATATGTGATTTTATCTACCTATATGGCATGAGTTTTAGCTTTCATATCATGAGGACTTGCTACAACTGGTACATTTTTACCCTATTGCAAGTTATTGATATTACACTAAATTGTATTTTCCGAATTTAGTCTTCTATGATTTATATTATGAATGTTGGGACATCTTTCGGTACTAATCACATCTAGAGATTTTTGTCTACTTCAAACAATCTAATAAGATGTAGAGTTAGGTCATTGTAGTAGATTTAATAGTGATAGCAACGAAGAGGGTTAATTGTTTGACCAAGTTTAAGAGATAGTTTTGACTAAATATTAATAAAGAAGCTAAAAATTATTAATTTAGTCAAAATTAATTGTTAAATTCTAGCAGTCAAAAATTTAATTCCCTTTATCGCTATCACTATTGAATTTGTTGCCTTGATCCAACTCTATATCTTACCCTGATGATGAACCACAGTAGATGATTTGAAATACATTGACAGAAAGTTCTGGATGTGATTAGTACCGAAAGATGTCCCAATATTACTAAATCATATTTTCAACCATTTGTCATATTTTTTTTGAAAAATAAAGAAATATAGATAGAATATACACATACTATGAGTAATTTTATGAAATAATTGCCTTAAGATGGCAATATACTATACACATATAGTGTAAAATTTGGAGAAAAAGGGTGCGGTCTGATGATTGTAAAGAGCTTGTTTTCCCGTTTCTCCAAAAACATCGTGGAACTGTGCGAAAAATAAATAGACAAGTCTTTATTTTTTGGTTTTTCCTTTTAACCCACATGGACACTATCAGTAAGTAGAAGACTCTTGTTAGAAAGGCCTTGAAAAATAGCTTTGGTTAGTTCTTAAAAGCTATCTTCGAAACATTACTCTCTCCATTGTAATACTGTTGGATTTGGTTCATGCATCCTCCATCAACAACTTCCTCTCTCTTAGATCCAATGCCTCGTTTCAATCAGGTACGGGTGATGATATAAAACCTGAAGCAACCTTTAGGGTGTAAACCACGTGAATGATATGTAGACGTCCACTAATAATAGAATATTCTAGAGAATGATTAGGAGACTTGAAGGAGAATGAAGGCTCATGTGATATGTTGATTGGTGGAATATGGCGGAATGTTGAGATATGGAATATTGTGATAGGTTTATGTCATTGAATGCATGGGGGCTTAACTGAATAAACCTCTAATATATCACGTGCATTTGTGACATACTAAACAATACCCTTAATTTGAATACACATTGGGAAATACCTCTAAAAAAAACTTTATTTAACCTCCTACCAATACAAACCCAATACACCTCAATTTAAAAAGCCCCTAATTTTACTAGATATTGTGGGTATCCATTTAATAATTTTTATTCCCCTTGATATTTATATCCCTTTATTTTAATTAACAATGTTAAGTAGATTCTAAGCCTAGAATGAATAACCTAAACACTAGGTAGTTAAAAACTTGAAAGTTTCAATAAAAAAGTGGAAGATAAAAGTTGGTTGATTTACAAATACATACTCTGGAAAATTTGAATGGAAAATACATAGATTTGAGCTCTCAATTCATCTATCTTCTATCGAATATTGAAGAATATGTGAAGAAGATACACTACAATAGTGCAAAACAAAACCTCACTAACCAACACAATGGTGCACCTTTCATCTCGCTTAGATAATAGGAAGAGGAGAGAAAGTACAATGAATTTGGACACATGCAAAATCCTATCTGGTTGGAATCTATCAAATTGTAGCACTTACATGATCACCTAGTGCACCATAGTTTCATGGTAAGAGTGCCAAGTAAGTGTGTCTCCATCAAAAGATGAACTGAAGCATGCAAGCATGCATCCCTTCCTGGATATTTGTGTCCTCTATGTGCACTAGTGAAAAATGAGAGAATAGTGACTACACGACTAAAAATGTTAGTCACCACAATTATTTCAAGTGAATTACTACTAAATTTGAGCAATTTTAAGTGATGCAACTAAAAATGACTAATTTACTCTAGGGATAAAATATATGACTGCATAATAAGTGACCCAACTAAAAGTGACTAAATTAAATGACTAATTTAGTCCAAGACTAAAATATATGACTAGATAATAAGTAACAAAATAAAAAATTATTAACGTAAATGACTACTATAATCCAAGGATGAAAATATGACCAAATAACATGTACAATAATTATATGTATTAATCATTATTTCTAGTCATTTTTAATTGTCACTATGAAAATGGAAAATCACAATTTTGATACAGAAGTGCTACATTTCCTATCCTTTCCTCCAATGAAATGATCAGGTGCTCAGTATTAGGTCAAAAATCAAACTTCTCATATTGGATCAACAACTATATGAATGTGTTTGTCTCGTCAAGACGATCACAACCCAATTTGTTTCACTGAAAATAGAGTCTGGATGAAGGAGAAAAGACATGTTGTTCCTTTTCCTAAACATCTAAAAAAATTGCACAATAGGATAGAATGATGACATCGTAGTCCAATCAACAATCCAATGATTTGCCAATTTGGTTATGTGAAGGTGAAATCGCCTAATTGGCTCCAAGATGGAATTTGAATTCATTTTTATTTAAATATTATATATATAATTGTTATTTATATGATATAGTTTTTTTAACTATATATATATATATATAGATATATATTAAATATTAAACATTATATTAAATCCACATATTCCAAAGTCCAAACTATATTTAAAATTTGTATCCTATAAATCTGCATACATTATAAATCATGTTATATGGTGGCACATTTTAAATATTTTAAAAGATGGTCAAAGGTCTGAACAATATTTCAAGTGGAAAAATCATATGAAGGACGGGTGGAGGGGGAATCAAACCCACGACCTCCCCCCCAAACTACGAAAGCTTTGCCATTGAACCATCACGACAGCATCTGAAAACAAGGCCCACAAAATAATATTTAAAATGCACACAGATTTTCCGATGGCAGAAGCGGAGGGAAAAAGCCCTACGGGCTAGCCCCCTCCCCATGCGACTACAAGCATGTAAGAAAGGGCCAATGGATAGGATAAGTGCTTAGCACGCTAATCACACTTAACTTAATTAATTCCATTTAGCCTTTAATTAAACCCGCTTTAATTCCAGATTAAGTTAGTGGTGGTTTTGGCAGTGTGCCAAGTTCAGTGGAACTGCCAATTTTGGTGGACTTAACTGGAGTCTCTCCAGATTTAGTAGGGTTTCCTAGGGAAAAAATGAATGCAGCATATCTTAAGCAATTTTCGACCAAATTGAGCTCAGAAAGAGGTGTTCTTGGCTAATTTGGACATTCTAAACACATTGGTGGAGGTATCATGAGCCATTGATATTTTTAAACAAAACTTTTTCCACAATGAGCTAATACAGAGGCCCAAGCCATGGAAGGTGGACCAAGGAGATGTACCCCAAGAGGGGTGAACTCCTTCATCAAAACTTTGTGTTAATGTGTATCTTTGATGGCGTGCTGCATTGTACAAGTTTGTTGTTCAATATTAATTTCTGAATCTATTTTGCTCATGAATGTCTTATTTAACTTAAGGAAATTTACCTATTTGTAAGCACTAACAACTAAGGAAACCTCAGCACAAAGAGGAAGAAGCAAGCACATGTTTATAAATCTTTAATTGTTATTAGCACAACAAATCTAATCATACAAAAAGAGATCATGAAAGCATGGCTATGTTTACATGTCAAATGTATGAGAAGAAACTTTACAACATCGAAGCTAAGAGGTTATCCAAAATTTCTTCTAACTCTAACCAAACCCCCCACCTCCATTTCAAGTGAGGTCGACATAATGATGGCTAGTCTTGGCTCGACCATTGGAATATAAAGGAACTAAAATATGCTAATGAGTGTACCACTTGACCTTTGCTAAATTTTTGGAAGAGGCATTAGTTTCATATTTTTAATCCTCAACATCTTTGAAAACTCATCCTTATTTCACATAGTAATATGATGTTCTTTCAAAAAGAAAAAATCTAGTAAGCATATTTGAAAATACTAGTACTGCTTTTTCTAAGAACCTTAATTCCAAGTCTGGTATAGGTGAACAATCGTTGTTTGTCCTGGAACATCAAGTGTTATAATGATGCCACTATATCCACTTGGAAGGAGATACTTAATGTGATCTAAGGTTTGTATAAAAACACCATTTCCAAACACCGCTCTTAATGTGAAGAGTCTCATGTAGAGTGCATCTATGCATATGTTTCTTAATTCGATGATGAAAATCTAATTTCTCAACAAGGATTTATTTTCCATATCATTGGATTAGATAAGGCATTTCACAAATGGATTATGGAGGTCCCAAAGTATAATCTTATCTCTAACTCTTGAAAGCAACATTACATCACTTTACCAATTGCAGCCTCATCATCAATTCCACTCTTTCTAATAATTATTACGACTTTCAAAATAGTTTTCTCATGTTGGAGATCTCACTTCCATGAAATATCCTCTTATCACAATCAAATTCATTCATGAGGTCTTTCCTATCCCAATCAGGTGCACATTTCTAAAGAACATCCTTTACCCAAATAGTTCCAGTGTGCTCTTACAAGGCATACATATGAAAATCATTTTGGATGCCCCTACACAACTCTTACTATTGATACCTATTCTTATTTCTCCTTCACCAATTTCACAATATGTCTATGTCTAGTGGGAAAAAGTATCATAAACTACCCATGAGCAAATATTCACTTCAAAGTTAATTCTGCTCCAAATAACACACATGTAAAGGCTACAGGATCTATTCTTGGTGCTACAAATTTTACAGCTGCAAACATCCATAGGAAGTTGACTCTGGCATGCTATATTTCTACATCGTTTGTGGCTAAATATGTCAATGAGGATTGCTTGAGTGACACTGATATTTGTTTACAAAAAGCCTTGAATACTTCTAACTAATTATGTGTGCCCTGCAGTGAGGTATAATATCCCTACTTCCTTACACAAACTTTTGCAAAAGGATAAATTCTTTCGTACATTGAAGACTTGATATGCCTTCAATGATTGTTGTATTATTTGAAATGTGAATCTAACTATTTCCTTCTGTGTTCTCACACTTAAAGGATTGAAAATAAACAATCATTGTTATTTGTCACTGATTTTCTCCATTATTGATGAATAGAACTACCTTGTTAACTCCATCAGATCAACTTACTACCAAAAGACATGAATTAGGACCCGTATTTCCTTCATTTTCATATTCTACAATTTTTGTGCAAATCTAAATATAAACTAGTGGATAACACGCCTCACCCATGGGATTCAGAATTGGAACCTAATGGCACGGAACTAGAAAAATGCCTAGTAAAATTTGAGATGACTAGTTGTGCTAACTCTTTGAGCTTGAAAATGCAAGAGGCATATGGAAAATAGGTCTAGAAGAGGTTGTGTCATCTATTCAAAAGTTATAACAATTATATATCTTATCTTCTCCAATGACTACACCATATGACTACAACTTGGTATTATTTACATATTCAAATCTACCCATGTATTTCCCCTAGCCTCATTTACATATATCACATTACCACAGAGACCGCCATGGACACTACGAGTACATTAGCACAAACCATTGCTTACAATATAAAATTATTTTCAAATCTTGGAAAGATTCATTTTGTTGCATTATCATGGGTAGCATGCCCTCTAGATCTTGAACCTAGGTCATCATCAATTATCCAGCTTGCTACAAAATCACATCCCCACCATGGACATTACTTGTGTCTTATGGGAGAATAGTTTTTGTAATTCCTATTTTTCTTTATAATATGCCTCATTGGCAAAGTTAGTGACACTAGCATATGATTTGAAACATTGAAGTGTGTCAGAAGCTCTCACTACTAATAATTTTATGTTTGCTAAGTTGTTTGAGTCTTGAAATGACTACATACGTAACCTTTGTCTTGATTAATCAAGACCGAGGGGTACTAAGCCATTAAAATCACCACTAGAGCTGGGCCACGCTAGCCCTTAGCATGACTAGATTTTTTCCTACAGAATTTCGAATTGGTGACCTTAACGCCATTGATTGCCTTAACAATACACCTTGTCATTGTCTATTCTATGCCCATGGGCATAAATTACCACTAATTATTTTAAATAATTGACTTCTATTTACCTGATTTATAAATTAGTCAATTTTAATTAAAAAGTATTAGTTGAATAGCACAATCTCCCCTCCCTACTTTAATCAATGGTGTATAAAAAGTCTTAATTTAAATTAAAAGCAATGGTTACTTCTTTACCTCAACCCACCCTCCAACCCCTCAAACTCAATTTATGTGGAGAAAAAAAAAGACCAAAGCAAATTTTAAGAGTGAACCCAAAAAAAACCAAAACCAACCCAAAACAAACAAAATGAAAATTAAAGTGGTTAAAAAAGTTAACCAAATTTAAGCTAGAACTTAACATAGATTTAAACCTGCTGGAGGGGTTTATAAAAACCCTCTTCTTATATGTTAAACCCCTCATAATCCACCTCATGAGAGTTGGGAATTCTTGAATGGAACTGATCCATGCTCTAACCCCTGCAACCCATTTTATATGGAAAAAAAAAAAGACCAAAGCAACTTTTAAGAGTGAAACCAAAAAAAACCACAACCAACCCAAAACAAACAAAATGAAAATTAAAGTGGTTAAAGAAGTTAACCAAATTTAAGGGAGAAGTTAACATAGATTTAGACCTGTAGGAGGGGTTTATAAAAAATCTCTTCTTATATGTCCAACCCCTCATAATGCACCTCATGAGCGTTGGGAATTCTTGAATGCAACTGATATGGGTTAACATTCTTGCATGTCCCATCCCCTCGCTCGAAAACTAACTAATGTGGCTTAAATCTAGATAGCTTGAGGACTGGAATGTGCAGGACAAGATATTTCAACAAAATATCCAATGTACCATAAGCATCTCATGTCATCTTTATTTCTCAATAATGGAAACCTAAATTTGCATGCAAGTCTACAAATTCACTTTTCCTTGCCTTCATTCTCAAGCAATGTTTTCTGGGAAGAAATCCCATAGATATTTTCATACCCATTAGCCATGGGTGAAAAGCAGGAGCACACCAGGTCAAATACCCTAGCCATCCAGCTCATGAATTTCACAAATGTGAGGCCTGGGAAGTTCATGGGCTGAAATCCACAGTAAACTCAGGGCACACCTTCTAAGACTTGACGGAAACCATGCTGAAGGAGATCGGCAATGGCATATTCACAGAATTCATTAACCACATCGAAAAGGCAAGAGGGATTGGTGACTGTCACCTCAAGGTTAGGGGCTCGAAATCCAGGGATGTACACACGGTTGCTCTTCACTGAATGAAGGATTTGGCATCATGAAATTTTATAATTGCAGGGTTATGCACAGAACAAGCATTTTGAGGAAGTGTCCGAACTATTTCATCAAATGCAAATGATGGGACTAGACCCAAATGCAATCACATGGAATGTGATGATTGCGAGCAATGCACAGAATGGGTATGGTCATGAAGTCTTGAAAGTTTTCAATCAATTGAAACTGGTAGGCACTAAGGCCAATTCCATAACTATAGGAAGTTTAATCACTTCATGCACATCTCTGGAATCTCTATAGCTCGGTGAGGTAATCCATGGTTACATTATTAGAAGTGGGTTTGAATCACATATTCTTGTTGGGAATTCTTTGATTGCCATGTATTCTAAATCGAGTGTAGTAGATGCACATAACGTGTTTGTGGTATTGTCTCAAAAAGATGTAATCTCGTGGAATGCCATGATTGTAGGTTATATACATAATGAGTACGGTGATGAGGCTTTGGAAATATTTCATCAATTAAATTTGGCTTCTGCGAAGCCCAACTTGGCCACATGGAATGCCATGATTTCCGAGTTTACTCAGAATAGACACTTTCACCGGGCGCTATAGCTCTTCAGTGAAATGCAAGTGGCAGGTATGAAACCCAATTCAGTCACCATTGCTAGTATTCTCCTGGTTTGTGTCCACATGGTAGACTCACCACATAACAAGAAGGTATACAGTGACATAGTCAACAATAGGTTTAAGTCCAATGCCCTTGTATATATGTAGGCCAAATTGGGAAATATAGAGGAAGCGTAACATGCTTGTGATATTTCTAAAGGAGAAAGAGATGTTGAATTAAGGATTGTAATGATAGCTGGGTATACTCAGAATGCTCACAACGAAGAGGCTTTGGAACTCTTTCAAAAAATGTAAGCCGCTAGGTTTATGGCCAATTCTATCACTATTGCAAGTGTTTTCCCTGCATGTGCCTATCTAGGATCTCTACAACTTGGTAAGGATATACATGGCTACGAAGGTAGAAGGGGAGTGATTTTGTTTCTCTTCCTTTGAAGTATTTGTTGCATGTTTGTGTTATTTAATTGTTCTTTGAATTTTGAGGTAATATCTTTTGTAGAGTTTTGAAATGGATGATAAGGGAGAGGGCCCTACGATCAATATAGATCTCGGTACTACGTAGTCCTGCATTGGGGTGTGGCACCATGACAGAGTGGAGAACATCGCAAGTGACCAAGGGAACAAGACCACTCCTTCCTATGTGGGTTTCACTTATACTGAGCGACTCATTGAAGATGCCGCAAAGAATCAGGTCGCCATGAATCCCACCAATACCGTTTTTGATGCCAAGAGATTAGTTTTAAGGCATTTCAGTGACACTACTATTTAGAATGACATCAAGTTGTGGCCTTTCAAGTTAATTCTAGGGCCTGGTGACAAGCCCATTATTGTTGTTAATTACAAAGGTGAGGAGTAGAAATTCATTGCAAAGGAGATCTCATCCATGTTGTTGATGAAGATGAGGGAGATCATAGTCGCTTACCTTGGTGTCACAATAAAGAATGTCGTTGACACTATTCCTACATATTTCAATGACTCCTAGAGGTAGGCTACCAAGGATGCTGGAGTGATTGTTGGGCTGAATGTGATGAGAATAATCAATGAGCCTACTACTTCTTCTCTTGCCTATGGTTTGGACAAGAAAGCTGATAGTGTGGGTGAGAAAAGTGTATTGATATTTGATTTGGGTGGTGGGACATTTGATGTTTCACTTTTGACTATTGAGGACGGTATTTTTGAAGTGAAGTCTACTGCTGGTGACACCCATCTGGGTGGTGAAGATTTTGATAATAGGATGGTTAACCACTTTGTACAAGAATTTAAAAGGAAGTTCAAGAAGGATATTAGTGGTAGTGCTAGGGCTTTGAGAAGATTGGCGACTGCTTGCGAAAGGGCCAAGAGGACTCTTTCATCCACTAATCAGACAATCATAGAGATTGATTCTTTGTATGAAGGTATCAAATTTTATTCAACAATTACTAGAGATAGGTTCGAAGAACTGAATATGAATCTATTTAGAAATTGTATGGAGCCTGTTGAAAAGTGTTTGAGAGATGCTAAGATAGATAAAAGCTCTCTCCATGATGTTGTTTTGGTTGGTGGGTATACTAGAATTCCCAAAGCGCAATAGTTGTTGCCTATGGTGATGTAGTGCAGGTTGCTATTCTAAGTGGAGAAGGAAATGAGAAGGTTAATGACCTATTACTTCTTCATTTTACTCCTCTCTCCCTTGGTCTAGAGACAACGTATGGTTTTATGACTGTTTTTTATTCCTAGAAATACAACCATTCCTACAAAGAAAGAGCAGGCCTTCTCTACATACTCGAACAACCAACCTGATGTTCTCATTCAAGTGCATGAAGGTGAGAGAACACGAACAAGAGAAAACAATTTGTTGGGTAAGTTTGAATTATCTGGTATCCCACCTGGTCCCATAGGTGTTCCTCAAATCACAGTGTGCTTTGACAATGATGCTAATGGTATTTTGAATGTTTTAGCTAAGGACAAGACCACTAGACAAAAGAACAAGATTACAATCACCAATGACAGGGATAGCTTGAGGAAGGAAGATATTGAGAAGATGGTTCAAGAAGATGAGAAGTACAAGTCTGAGGATGAAGACCACAAGAGGAAGGTTGAGTCCAAAATCTTGTTGGAGAACTACGCTGATAACGTGAGGAACACGATCAAGGATGAGAAAATTTCTGCCAAGGTGTATCCATTCGAAAAGAAGAAGATTGCGATGCAATCAAGTAGGCAATCCAATGGTTGGATAACAACTAGCTAGCTCACGCTAATGAATTTGATGGTAAAATAAAGGAACTTGAGAGCATCTGCAACCTGATAATTGCAAATATGTATCAAGGTGTAGGTGGTGACATGCCTGGAGGTTGCTTTGGTGGTTTTCCTCCTGAGGGTGGACTATCCAGTGGTAGAGGTGTTGGCCCTAAGATTGAAGAAGTGGACTAATCTATCTCTCAAAATGCATATGATATTACTATATTTTATGTCGTAAGAATTGCCTAATGACATATCAAAGATTGAGAAATAACTCTAGGCTAATATTGTGACATTCCTACCTCTTTTCCAAATATTTGGTTTTGTGGAAGGCAATTTTAGTCCCTTATTTCACTACTTTCTCATCCCCATTGCACCATTCCACCATTTTCTTGTTATAAAATTTATTGTTCTCTCTTACAATCTTACACCTTGGACATAAGACTCAATATGGAGGAATAGACAATGGAAATTTTTTATTCTAACCAATGTTTTAAAACTTGGGCTCTTACATGGAATTGGTGGAGGGTTCACTTGGACTTGGACTCAAACCAATCTGATATCAATTATTTAGTTACTAAAATAATATTTTTTAGTGAAAAAGTTATATTTTGAGGATTCCAAGCCATGATTCCAAAAAGTTATTGAAATTGTGAAACAAGACATTATGAATAGCTGAGAAAGAACATTTAAATGACAATCATAATTGACAAAAATGTTCTACCATTTATTATATTGGGATGGTTTCACCATTTACCTTGTTTAACCTTTGCCTCTACTCTATGGATGTCAGTTAACATCACCCTATTTTAATGAAATTGTCTAAACCAACATAGGTGAAGTAAAAATCTTGCACGTGACCACCTCAATAACACCATTAAGTGTTCCCTTTAGATCATTGCCAATATGTGTAAAAGAGAATGTTGTAAAGTAGGACAAACCTTCATAATTCCTAGCGTTTGATATTCATCCTTTAACTAAGCTAAAATATATTCAACACCCAAATTCCACTAAACAATTTATATTAATTCCTTAATCAACAGTTCCACCTGTAGTCACCCAAAGACATCCCAACATGCAAGGTAACATGATCACCACTCATCAACTTCATGTATCACATTATGTAGTTGTTGTAGGGAAAATAATACTAAATTTATTTTCAACAACACCATCTACAATTTCATCCTTAAATTCTAGTATACAAAGGTAAACTAAGACGTAGGGTTCCCTCACCCACTTAACTCGACCTTTTAGTCGAATCAATTATCAAAATGCTTTACTTGTCCAAGTTTCTCTTGGAATAGGCCAAAAATTTATCCTTACAAATACAAATTTTATGGCCCAATTTGATAAGGGACTATAAGAGTCTCAATAAAACTTTGCACATCATCTACCATGACCTTGTGGAAGGCCTCAGGTAAATGAGTTTTAAGAGCTACTTAATGCTCTCAAAACCAGTTTGGAAAATCTGAAAAGGATGTCGATGGGAGATGAGAGGGTATTTTCAAATAGTTTTGACTCATTTCAACCATTAATTGCCATACTTGGAAATAATTTACAACCCTATATGTTATTAGTAGATTTTTACATGAAATTTGACGTGGTAGCAAATCCAGTAGATTCGGTTCATTGCTAAATCATTAGGACATCCATAATTAATTCTCAGTCGCCACCCTATGTGGGAGTGTTGTCAAAACAAGAAAGTTCATTTAAACAGATGCCTTCTAATAAAATTGAATTGAGTGTGAGTCCTAGTCCTTAAACCTTAGTGATGGGTCTTCTAGTAGCAACAACCACATTTTCAATTTAGACATTTGGAGCAAGTCCTCAGTGGTCTATATTAGAGTCTCAAGGGAAATATCAAAGACAATTTTTATTGTAAAAAATTCATTCAAGCACAACTACAATTGTTTCTTCCCTTTTCATTCAATTATTTGTGCTCATAAGTAAGAGCAAAGTAATTCCACATCTGGGAAATATTCCTAGTTGCAGGTAAATCTCTGTGCTACATTTTCGCCTATCCAACAACAGAATGATTCTTGCAGTGATGATCCTATTGAGAACCAAGCCTCTTAACCATCTTATGCTCCTCACCATCAATATATTTCTTCTAGAAGGATGTCACCAATGAAAACCATGCAAATTAATTTTGATAGACAAGCAGTGAAAAGGCTAAAGATTGGAGATGATGGAAGTTATGGTATTGATCCAAATATATGTTGGGTGTGGAGCCTGATTATCTTCTATATTAAGAGGTATCACTGCATTGTACTTGAGTTCATAATGTGGTGGAAATGCTGGTCATAAATGTTTGCTGCCAAGGGGGTCTAGGGCACTGACAACAATTATTTGGAGCCGCCTCCTAGCGAGGGATCAGGGACAATGCCCCCAAAGCTAAAGATAGATGTAAAATTTCCTTGTAAAATGTTGTACTTTCGTAGTCAATATGGGCCATTCATTAGGTGGAAATATCAAGGTAGAAGTTATGTTTAATTTAGGGTCTTTTCCCTAGAAGGAAACCTCTCACTATATATGAGGGAATTGTATTGTGGATAAGAAGATTTTTATTTTGAGCAAGGAAGAGAAAGGAGATTGAGAGCGGACCTGTTATAGGTTGTATCTCTTCATTTTGCTGGATAATATAAAAGGAAGGAATTTCTATTTCTTTGTGGATGTAGCCATATTGGATGAATCACATATATCTGTCTCTCTCTTATTTTATGCGTTTTTCTGTGTTTATATTTCTACAATATTTTATGTGTCCCATTGCTCTGTAAAATATAATTTTCTAACAACTGGTATTAGAGACGAAGGTCTATTTGGCTGATAAACTCTTCGGAGAGAAGAGTACCTGGTTTGAGTGGGAGCAATGGTAGAAGATGGTATGTTTAGGTTCAAAAAACTTAATGGCGGAAACTACCAGCTATGGAAGATGTATATGGAATACTATATGTATCAGAAAGATCTGTACCTACCATTGAGTGCAAAGACAAAGAAGCTGATGAGTATGACAGATACATAATGGGATATTCTCAATAAAAGGGCACTTGGAACAATAGAACTGTGCCTAGCGGCATCAATAGCCTTTAATATTTCAAAGGAAACGACAACAGAGGGTTTAATGTTGGCATTGGCCAAACTATATGAAAAACCCTCAGTCTCAAATAAGGTATTTCTTATGAAGCATTTATTTAATGAAGATGTTAAAATGTGGATCTGTTGTTGATCATTTAAATGAATTTAATATAGTTACGAGTCAGTTAAGTTCTGTAGGGGTAAATTTTGATGATAAAGTTAGCGCTTTGTTATTTCTATGTTCATTGCTAGAAAGTTGGATTGGTTTAGTTATGGCCATTAGTAACTCTATCTTTGGATCTAGTATTTTTAAGTTTTATGATGTCGTTGGTACAATCCTTAGCGAGGAAATGTGACAGAAAAGATCTAGTGAGACATCGGGTAATGCTTTAACTATAGAGACCAGGGGAAGAAAAATGGAAAGAGGAAAGAGCCCACAATATGGTAGTAGGTCAAGGAAAAGTAGATCCAAGTCTGAATCGGGGATATTGTGTTGGAAATGTGGGAAGAAAGGACACCTGAAGAAAGATTGCAAGTCTCAGAAGAGAAAAGAAGGAGATGCGTAGCAAGAAAAAAATCACGAAGCGAGTGTGACAGGTGATGTGTTGCGAGATGCTTTGATTATTTCATTAGAAAATATTATTGATGTTTGGGTGGTATATTCAAGGGCCTCCTTCCATGCCACACCTAATAGGAAACATTCTCATAATTATGTTTAAGGAGATTTTGGACAGGTTCGATTCGGTGATGATAAACCCTATAAAATCATTGGAATGGGTACAGTTTTCGTAAAATGGAAGAATAGAAATCAATGGTTGTTGAAGGAGGTAAAGCATGTTCCATATCTGAAGAAAAATCTAATTTCAACAAGGTAGTTGGGAGGTGAAGGCTGTGTAACTACTTTTACAGATAAAACCTGGAAGGTCACTAAAGGAGCCCTAGTAATAGGAAAAGGAGAAAGGGTTGGTACATTGTATTTATGCAATGGTATTTCTAATTTTGTTAATGATTTAACCTTTACAAGAGCATACACGACATTGTGGCATCATAGGCTCGGGAACATGAGTGAGAAGGGGATGTAGATTCTTCACTCAAGAAATTTGTTGTTGGGTTTGAAGCATGTTGATTTGGAATTCTGTGAGAATTGTGTTTATGGAAAATAAAAGAGAGTCAGATTCCTCAGAGTTGGGAAAGAAAAGAAGAATGGAAAATTGGAGGTTGTGCATACAAATGTATGGGGACGTTCTCAGGTATCATCTCTTGGTGGCTATCATTATTATGTTACTTTTATTGATGATGCAACTAGAAAAACCTGGATTTATTGTATTCGAAATAAATCTGATGTATTTGATACTTTCCAGAAATGGAAAGCTTTGGTTGAAAATGAGACAGGAAAAAGGACGAAGTATCTCAGATTAGACAATGGAGGTGAATATGACAACAAAGAGTTTGATAGGTACTATTTAGAGGATGGAATTCAGAGAGAGAAGATAGTTCTAGGAACTCCACAAGAAAATGGTTTGTTAGAAAGAATGAACATGATGATCATGGAGTGTGAAAGGTGCATGAGATTACAAGTAGGATTTCCTTTACAATTTTGGGTAGATGTTGTATATATTTTTGTTTATCTAATAAATAGAGGGCCTTCAAGTTCCTCGTATGGCGGTATTCCAAAGGAGTCATGGATAGGTAAAAGGGTAAAGTACTCATTTTTAAAGGCATTTGGTTGTGTAGCCTTTGTCCACATTAATAAAGAAAATAGAACAAATCTTGAGGCAAAATAAAAGATATGTACCTTTATTGGATATGGTGTTAATGGTTTTGGGTATGGCTTTTATGATTATGAAAAATGAAAAATCATTAGGAGCGGAGATGTCATATTCAATGAAAATGTTTTGTATAAGGATTACATGTAGGAAAAGAAACAAGAAAAAGAAAGCACAGAATACACAGTGCTTGATGAGATCACAAAAAAAGGGAAGGTGCCTAAAAATCATAATGATCAATAGCCAGAACAGCAATAGCAAGCAAAACAACACAAATCACCTCAAACACCTGAAACTAGTGTTAGAAGATCTACCAGGATAAGTAGACCCCCTGAATGATACTCTCCTTCATTATATTATTTATTGTTCACTGATTCTAGTGAACTAGAGTGTTATGAAGAAGCAGTGCAAGTAGAAACTAGAAAGAAGTTGGAGAAATCCATGAAAGAAGAGATGGACTCCTTAGTACATAACCAAACATAGGACTTAGTCAGGCTGCCAGCAGGTAAATCAACATTGCAAAATAAATGGGTTTACAGGTTGAGGGAAGAAGATGGAGGTAGAAAAAGGTATAAATCTAGACTTGTGGTGAAGGGGTTTACACGGAAAGAGGGTATAGACTTTGATGAAATATTTCCTCCTGTTGTTAAAATGACTTCAATTAGAACTATTTTAAGTCTAGTAGTAGCTGAAGATTTTCATCTTGAGTAGTTAGATGTAAAGACAACCTTTCTCCATGGGGATTTGGAGGAAGAGATATATATGCAACAACCACAAGGATATGAGGTAAAAGGAAATGAGAAACTAATGTGCAGGTTGAAGAAGAGCTTTTATGGCCTAAAACAGGCTCGAAGGCAGTTGTATCTAAAATTTGATAGGTTTATGTCTGAACAAGGTTATACTATATGTCATTCTGATCGTTGTGTTTATCTCAAAAGGAAAAAATTATGGCACCTATATTATATTGTTATTGTATGTAGATTCCATGTTCGTTGCAAGTTCTAAGATGCAGGAAATAAATGTGCTCAAAAGAAAATTGGAAAGCTCATTTGCAATGAAAGATTTGGGTGCTGCAAAACAAATCCTTGGTATGAGAATAACTAGAGACAGGAAGAATCACAAATTAACATTATCTCAGAGTGAGTACATAGAAAAGGTGTTGAAAATATTTAATATGCAGAATGCAAAACCAGTTAGTATAACTTTGGCTACCCATTTCAAACTAGGTAAGGAGGCGTGTCCCAAGACTCAGGGAGAAATGACTTATATGTCTAAAGTTCCATATACGTCAACAGTTGGAAGCTTAATGTATGCAATGGTTTGCACAAGGCCTGATATTGCACATGTAGTGGGAGTTTTAAGTAGCTATATAAACAATCTAGGAAAAGAACATTGGATGTTGGTAAAGTGGATTCTCAGGTATTTGATAGGTACCACAAATAAATCATTATGCTTTGGTGGTTCCAACATTGTTCTACAGGGATATGTTGATGCAAATATGGTGGGTGATAGAGATAACAAGAGGAGAACCACAAGGTATGTGTTTATTTTTGGTGGAGCAACTATCAGTTGGGTTCCAAAACCGCAAAGTGTTGCTTTACTCTCAATGACAGAAGTAGAGTATGTTACTGCTACAGAGGCTAGTAAAGAAATGATTCGGTTACAAAGGTTTCTTGATGAATTGGGTAAGAAGTAGGAGTTGGGCAGGTTATATAGTGACATCCAGAGTGCCATAAATCTTGCAAAGAACTCTGCATTTCATTCCAAGACTAAACATATACAGCTCAAGTACCATTTCATATGGCCAGTGTTGGAAGATGGATACTTGAAGCTTGAAATGATACAAACTAGCTAGAATCATGCAGATATGTTAACAAAAGTTGTAACTAGGGAGAAACTGAGATAGTGCTCGGTTTCAATTGGTCTTCAAGTATGATAATGAAGATGAGAAAAGAATAGGTCCAAAGCAGAGTCATTGTCCAGCAAATGAAGCAGTGGTGGAGTTGCTATAATCAATCTCCAAGTGGGAGATTGTTGGGTGTGGGGCTTGATTATATTGTTTATTTAGAGGTATCACCGCATTGGACCCCAGTTCTTAATGTGGCTGCAACGGTGCCCATAAATGTGCGCCGCCAAGGGGGTCCAAGGGGGGGGGGCGCGACAGAGCCCCCCTTGGTGGGGAATCGAGATCAGCGCCACAAAAGCTCAAAGTAGATGTAAAATTACCCTGTAAAATGTTGTAATTTCATAGCCAATCTGGGTCGTTCATTAGGCATAAATCTGATGGTAGAAGTGATGTTTAATTTAGGGGTTTTTTCCCTAGAAGGCAACCCCTGACTATATATGAGGGAATTATATTGTGGCTAAGAAGATCTGTATTCTAAGTGATGAAGAGAGAGGATATTAAGAGTGAAGAGGGAATTACAATGGATCTGATGTAGGTTGTGTCTCTTCATTTTTTTGGATAATATAAAAGGAAGGAGTGGTTGTTTCTCACTGGACATAGCCTAGATTAGGTGAACCACATATATATGTGTCTCTCTTATTTTATGCATTTTTATTTGTTTATATTTATGAAATATTCTATGTGTTCCATTACTCTATAATATATAATTTTCTAACAATCTGAAGGAAGAATGCATCGATCAAACAATGAGCCCTCATTATGGGATAGGACAATTCAAATTTGGGACTACACACATGAAAACACAACAACGGGTATCTTTGCTAGTCGATTGTGAGGATGCTTCCTTTTTCTCAAGGAATCAAAGAGAGATGTGAAGAAGCCTCCAATCAAGGCATGAATTAAATTATGTAGATTTGGTTACAAAATCAAGTATACAATCATAATATTATGGATCTTCACAATCGTCTTCAGGAGTGAGTGATAGAAATCATTTCAATCAACACATTTTGAATTCCGAATTAATGTAGTTTGGGCCTCATAATAGTGAGAGAATCTTAGCCTTGCAAGTTTCTACCATGTATAAGAGTTTAGGTGAATTTGGAAGATCTAGAACTTTAAATTCTCAATAGAGTCCTTCGAGGACAAATCTTAAGCATTTGTCCCGTGGCTCAGGATTAAAACCAACAATTACCAGCCACACTAGTCATTCAAACATGAAAGACATTGAATTTGCAGTAACTGTGTGAACCCCAATAGTTGTGTCATTACCAATGATGGAGGGCCCCACTGCATATCAAAACCAATACTATTTATCTAATGAAAACATTAGAGATCCAATCACAGTTATAACTAGTAAACATAAGAAACAAGTGTCACAACTTATTCCTTAGCATGCAAATATTACTCATGCTTGAGGGCATCATGCCACTACACGATTTTGAGCTACTACTTAGCAAATTCACTTATTTTTTTGTTGTTAGTATTCTGTGAATTTATATCAATGGTGTTCTTTTTGTTTATCCCTTGTAGTTTGAAATGGATTATGTTTCTTTATTAAGACTAATACAATGTTTATGTTATGGAAAAAGGTTTTAATTATTATTGACCATTTATTTTTAGTGACGTTGTGCTAACATGGGCATATGCTGCAAATCGCTTCACATAAAAGGTTTGGCTATATTTAAGGTCATCCTATCACTTTTTTACAAGTTGTTAAATAATAAAAATGCATCCTTTCAAATTTGAAGACATCGTATGAGTATATTTATTCTTCCTAAACCCAAATTATTCCTATGTTGGCTATAGAAGAAAGATGAGATTGATAACCAAGAAGAAGGGGAAGGATCAGTACCTCAAGTAAAGAGATGGTTAAAGCTGACAACACAGCTACTGTAGCAACTGATTCCTCCAATACCCGTTGTGACTTTTCATGGAAGAGTACGTGTGGAATATGAGAATGCAACATATAATTTTTGTAAAATAACCTTGTGAGATGCATGCAAGTTAGCTTCCACCTTCAATAAAGATATTGGAATGGAAGTTGAAAATGAAAAATTGTATGTATCTTGTTGGTTTCATTTAGAATAATCAATCAATTGTATTAAAATTAGGATTTTGTTAGTTCTACCTGTAATTTTATATCCAGTTTATTGTTTTGTAATATCGACCATCGCTCTTAAGTTGCTTTTTCTATCTGAAATATGCAAGATGTCCTTTTAACATGAAGTCTTGTAATAAATATTGTACACAATTTTTTAATTGCTTGCTTGAATTATCTATCACATGTTCAAACTAAATTTTTCAGTACTAGAAACATTTTATGAAAATCAATGAAATTCATTTCTTCATTTAACAGGGCCTTTGGGCAACTTCAGAAACATAAAATATTGAATGTGAATTTTGTTTTAAGGATAACATAAAGCTTTATGGATAGAGAAAAGAATTTGGAAGATGAGTTGTCCAAGTAGTATTTCTCTTTGAACAAGACCACTAGTCGCAATGGATTGTCAATATGTATAGTTTTTTTTCAAGCTTAAACAAAAAGTTTATCCTTTTTAGATTGATTATCACGTGATGAATTTTTTATTTCTACTTCTTGTTCTTTCTTTAAATTGTTGTGCTAACTCGTTTGAACTAATTGAGGATAAAATATTGGTGGTATTGTTGTAATATGTTAATTCTTTGTTTGTATTTAATCAAATATTTGTTGTAAAATATCAATCGATGTGTTATATCTTGGAAATTACAAGTATGGTAAATATGGGGAAAATAATGGTTCTTTGCATGTAAATATGAAAAATAGATCAAAACTACTCTTATTTCATATTTTCATTATAATGACCACTAGTTTTTTGAATTGAGTGATTGACTTTTTTAATAAATATACAGGTCTTTGCTTGAGAAAATGAAATATATACCCTCCAAAATACATCAGGATGGCCACTGCTGTTCCCTCAAATTGGAAGTCTGGAGTTGGAATTCAATGTGGATTTTCCTTTCAAGAATCATATAGCAACTGGAATTTGAAAGTTATGTTCCAAAATAATCCTATTTGGCGAGTTACTAATGGTGATTGCTACGTATTTTTTATTCCTATCTGGGATATTTCTAGTGGTGATTGGTACATATTTTCAATGTCAGATAGATTGTACCACAGGTTAGGAAGACAATGGTAAGGGAATTTCCTTTGCAGTTTATCCACTTATACTACACTGATCCATAAATATAAGAAAAAGATTAATAATTTGATATAATTTAGTTGGTTTGTTCATAATATGTGATAATGGACCCAAATAGTAGTTCTTATTAGAAGAAATGCTCGTCAGACTTGGGAATTCTTGACATCATTGACTCCAACCCTAGACTTATTCACTTAGCCTTCTAATTTATTTGGTTATATACATGTATACGAGGCTATCCTATTATTGTATCCTTTTTACTTCATTTCATTTTATTCTAGACTTAGGTTTGGCATTTTCTAGGAGTTGCATTTGCACTCCCAAATTGTATAAGTAATATACAACTTGCGCATTTTAGCATTTAACTTAGTTGGCATGATTGTTCCTAAAATTTCCCTGAAGGTTGAATACTAATTTTACTGAGGTGTTATTTTCTATGGTGACATTTTATTTTCTTTGTTTATACATTTCATCTAGCCACATAACGACCACTATCGACTAAATGAAGAAAACTTGTTCAAGTTTTTTTTCTTTTATGGGGGAAAATGGCATTGATATTGTTGATGTTGATATATATGTTGTATAAAATCTTTAAAGTCTACTTTAGTTTATATTCTAGTGTTCATCGTCTTTCATGTCTTATATTCTGCATTGTATCTTCTTTCATTTATAGAAAATGAACTCAGTATTGATGGTAAGAAGCAGGAATTGAAGAAAGACGAGAACAATAACACTAGAGTGAAAAATGAAAAAAGAGAGAGAGAAGAGAATTGGTCTAGTGATACCCATAGAGCCAATATGCTACATAAAACACACAAATAGAGATTGATGGTCAAGGCTTCAGAGTTGGTGAATTCTCCTGCAATCCCTTGGCAACACAATGATAATGTTTTGAAGTGATTAAAAAATATTTCATGTGTAAATTGTAGTCCAACGAATATTAAGTTAGAAACTCATATTGTAATACTTGACATCTTATATACTATAATTTATGTGGTTGAAATTATTTATAGTTGCATTTAATATTATTTAGTATTGTAATTAACATATGTAACTTTGTATTTTCATATTCGATGAACATGCACATTTTATGTCATTTTTTTAATTTAGTCACAAAATCATACTAATTAATTTATGTTTATTAATAATGAACACATAAAATCAATCTGAAACTACTAAATTAGCAGTATAGTGATTAATGATGAATACAAATAAAATGAATATACGACTAAATTAGTTGTTTATAATGATTATTAATGAAAGTAAATGAAATGAATAGAAACTACTAAATTAGTCATTTATATAATGAATATGAAACTACCAAAAAAACATAAATGACTACTACAAAAGATAAATTGTGATTACAAATGAAGAATAAATTTTGCATATATATGACTATTAGTAGCTAATTTACAGTATCTTATAACACGACCAAAATTTATTCATATTTCTTTGGTCATTAATTGATTTCAAATGATGACTAAAATTTTCATCAATATGACTATTAGTAGCTAATTTACAGTATCTTATAACACCACCAATATTTTGGTCATCTTTTTTGTCATTAATTGGTTTTCTCGAGTGATAATATAGTAATATATTTTTTTGTATATTTGGTCATTAATTGTGACAATTAATGACTAAATCAATGACCAAAGTTATGACTAAATATACTACTAGACAATAAAATTGTGATAACCAATTAATGACCAAGCTAAAAACGATTAAACTTTGGTCGCATTATAAGATACTATAAATTGGATACTATTCGTCACTGACCGAAAAATGGTCATTCATATGCAAATTTTAATCATTTTTTTAGTAATTATTTAGCCATTTTGTACTTGTGGTAAGATGGGAACTTCTTATCCATAAATATTATAATTTACTAAGAATTTGCACCCTCTTACTAAGAATAGATCATGCATACTAAAAATAACAAAAGAAAATCTAATAATATAAAAAATCTATCAATAACTGAAATTGCTAAATTTGAAACAACATCTAAATGAAAATTAATTGAAGGTGTGACATGTGTTCCCTTAGCATGCATTCACCCTTTTCCAAAAAAAAGTCTATTTCACTATCTCTTGTGACATGCATGTGCCCTATACCAAGAAATAGTCGGTATCATTATCTCCTTCACTTTCATTCAACCTGTTCATCACTAATGTAAGGAAAGGGTGAAAGTGTCATATATGTTGTCTTCTCTACTGACCCATCATTGGGAGAATCACTAGGTTAGCAACAGGTAAAAGATCTTAACACACACATTAAACATATATCATAGAGGTATTAGTAATGTGATGCATGTTTGTTCTCGGGCAAGGCTACTTGGGAGTTGGAGCGGAAATGGGAAGCAAGAGTAGAAGCATGAAGTGGCAGTTGAAGCAAGAGAGAAGAGTGAAACTTTCCAAAGATCCCCTGTTGGGAGCAATTTTGATAGTGAATTTTATATAATACATATTTGTATATGTTTGACGCTTATATGTCAATAAAGTATTCTAGGATGATTAATTTGTGATAAAAAACATAAAAGCATGGATTAAACCATATCACATTATTCATCTAGTAGTTATAATTGACATGAACTACGTGTCCAAAAATTGCAAGTTCTGATTTATATAGCATTTAAGGGTGCACATAACCAAAATAACATCAAGTGAAATCCATCTATTAACCAAAAATACATCAACAAATAGGCTATGGATGACCTCTAACATCCAAAAAAATCATGTTGCAACATATACCTATGTATCATCAAAACCATTGCCTATATTGGGATCTTTTTCATTAATATCACCCTCTAGGCATCAACATAAGATAAAAAAAATGTAGCATGTCAAGTCAAGATTTTGTTTGAGTGATAGGTACATTTTAGTAGGTTCGTGATAGAGGAGTTTGAAAACCAATGTCACTAACATCAAGTTACATAGAGGGTTTGGTTCTCTTGATTAAATATGAGTTACTCTAGTACATGACAAAATCCAATGGAAACATTGCAATCCCCCTAATATTGAAATACTAAAAAACCAATAAGTTTGATGGATTTTGAATGAGATCTAAAATTCTACTTTCTCGGTATGAAATCTAATGAGGTCGAAACCACTCTCAAACATCCTGAGTTATTTCATTACAATATAAAAAAATTAAGTAAAAGGATGAAAATGAAAGATAAAGGAGAATGACACTTTTACCATGAATTGCATGTCAATATTAGGGCCATAGGTTTGAATATTACGATACTATGGACCTAATATTACCATAGTTTTTCTTTCTCCCTCCCACTCTCGATACTCCCACAATACAACTGAACCTCCATTTCTCTAATCCTCTTGTTTTTTGCCTATGTGTAGCCAATATATTACATAAACAATACCATTTACTCCCTATTATATGCTCAATATATTATTTCATTTTTTCCTATTTTTTATACCGCAATATGAACACACCTCATATATTGTTGCTTTGTAAATAAAACCCCATTGAATTAGTTTTGAAATCTATATAATATTTTTATATTTTTATAAAATAAACAAAGTAGTATTTTAAATATTTTATTTATAATAAAATATATTTCTAAATTTTAAAATATTATTCTTTAATTTGGTAATAATTTATTTTTTTTTTTTTTCTGGGCAAAGACTAATCTAACTTATATTAAAGAAAACTGTAAAAATATTTACAAGAGGATTTAACCTCTGAGAGTGATTTAGCAACTCTCTATCAAAAATTTTCACAAAATTATCTGTTCCACTGTTTGTAAGGAACATTGTGCAAATCACTGTAAGCAAGAACAGACTTCAGAGCAATAGAAAGAGGTCTTACAGGCCTGGAAACCTACGAAATTGCATGTCATTATCAAAAATACAAAAAATTGTGGATTTGTCATGCTGGATTCGTCGCCAGCCTCTATACGCTGCAACATTGGAGCCGAACAAGTGAAGCCGATCCAAAAGTGCCGAGCGATAATCACGAACGACCAAAACAGAGCAAGAGACTTGACCACCAAAATAGAGCAAGAGACCTTACCCTTAAAACAGAGCTTGCTACTTGAAATTTTCTGAACCTTGCCCGCTTTCCTTGTCTGGCGCGCACTCCCAGGTGACTTCCACACCGTCCTGGACATCTTCAGGCTTCATTCCCGGCGGCAGCTTAATATACAGAATGTTAGCAAAGGAATTATCAGGCTCCTCGTCCATGGTTTGCTTCTGGGGTGAAGCATGCCTGATATCTTCCATTGCCTGGGGAGCCTCTGCTTTTTGCTGTGTAGTGTCCATAATATTCTTGTCCTTCATGCTCCCTATCTCCTGAAGCACCTCTGCCTGCTCCTGTGAATGAACAAAAGTGCTTTCTTCGTCTAACTTGCTCTGTGACGAAAGAACGTAAGAACTATCTTCCATCCACCTCCTCTGCGAGGAATTGTCCGAGGGAGAAGGCGGTTGTTGCTCAGTAGCCTCCTTCAAGCTTCTATCTTCCTCATCTTCTTCTGAGAAGATGACCGTCATGAGAGCCGAAATTAGAGGTTTGTTTGTCCTGCGTCTGAACTGGAACTTTGCTGATTGCACTGTGTTGCAGATGGAGTGGCCCGAATCGTCCGATCTGGTCGAAGGTGGCGACGCACAGGCGAGGGGCGAAATATAGCGGGGGCTTTGACTGCCTCTTCCTCCAGAACCTCCCTGCTGCCCAGAGTTACGCCCACGTCGAGGGGTAGCCCTTAGACGAGGAGCCATGGAATTAGTACAATATGAGGCAAGCGTGCTTGAAGGCAAAGGCTGCCTCTTCCCAGCCTGAAGACTATTTGACACCGCAATTGCTCCGCTGACCGCAACAACTTTGAGGACTCCGGATTCGCCAGCAGGGGAAGCTTCGCTTCCGCAATGCTGCACCACCACTGAGCAAATCCCGTGAGCTATCTCCACCGCTACATCCCGAGAGGACCTTAAGCCAGAAGCAGACACCAGGCTGAAATGAACTGTGTGGAAAGGCCTGCTCCCGCCTTTGCCACCTTCCTTTGTCTCTAACTGACCTTCCCCTCTTTCTTCCTTGGAGCTCAAGCTCTCTTCCTGCCGCCAAACTCGAACTGTGGAGAATGTTCTGGTTACCAGAGCAGCCATCATGTTTATTCCGCAGAGATTACCTTGGGCCAGCGGCTGAATTGAATGGCATTGAATGCCGTTCGTATCAGCCAGCTTAAAATCCCTCACCATCTGCCTGTGCAGCTGCCGGCTGTCCTCTCCGCGTGGCATGTGCATGGCTCACATTGAGTGCGATACTAACACCCGCATCCAGGTTATTTTGGTAATAATTTATTAATAAATAAATAATTTTTAAATTATAGGTATGTTTTCAATGATTTTCATATATACATTACTGACCTTTTTTTATCTTATGCCTTCCAAAAGAGAAGACTTCAGACCGGTATTATATATTGTGTTCCTGAGAGATGCCTAGTCAATAAGTATTGAATCAGGGTCCCAAGGACTTGGATTCTATTAAAAGTAATCATTTTTGCCATAGGTAGAAGAAACCCTGGAAAAATCCACCTCATTATTAGTACCTCTGGAAATGGAAGATCTGCTGTAGATAAAGTGAGATCGGAAGAAATATATGAGAACTCCTATCCCTGATAAAATCGAGTAGCCTTGGCGATATAAGTTTTATTTATATAATAAAATAAAAAAATTATATACAACTTAAAAATTTAAAAATTCATAATAATAAAAAATTAACATGTAATCTTAAAACTTAAATTAAAACTCAAGAACTTGATGAAAAAACAGACTAACATGGTAAAAAAAAAAAAGCGTTAAACCCGCCCAACAAGGAAAAAAAAGCGAAGATAAACCAAGTTCATAGCTCAATAATACCGTAAGGTAATTTGTTTTATGTTCATATATCAATAACATTATAAAATTAATTTTGATGATGAATTATATTTGCTGGTTTGAAATGTGTCTGTAAATAAATTTTAATGTGATTATAGCCAAAAAAAAATCTTAAAAAAATTAGTTATTTCACCTGTTTTTTAATTATAAAAAAAAAAACAACATTGTATGTTTCATTTAATGATCAATTTGAATAGGAAAATATTTGACAAACCCATGTGTTTAAATACAACAACGAAGCGATTTATCTGGATGAGTGTGAGAATGTTGAAGCACAATGCAAATCTTAAAGAGTCGTAATTTATATAAAGTTAGTTGTTTCAATTGTTTTTTAATTGTAAAAAATGACATTGTGTCTTTAAGATGCCGTTCCATTTGATCAGGAAAATATTTGATAAACCCACGTGCTTAAATGCAACAATGAAACTATTTATATGATGATTGTAAGAATATTTAAACGCAACGCGAATCTTAAAAGGTCGTAATTTATAATGATCACATTTTTATAAAAAAGAATTATATTTCGTTTCTATTTTTTTTTTTTAAAAGTAAATGAGTAGTGTTTTTACTGATCACGAGAACAAAATATAGCCATAGTTATACTTCCGTCAGAGTGGTTTGTCACTGGCAAAATTAGACCAATGGTGAAATACTTTTTTTTAGTCATATAATCGACATAGACACATAACCATTGAACTAGGATGCATTGAGTATTGAGCCTAGCTAGTGTATATAGTAGTACCAAAGAAATGGCATAGAGCACTCCTATGAAATGATAAAAAGCTTAAAAAAGGCCAAAGAACACTACTAAGAGGTAAGACTAACATGAAAAAAAAAATTGTTAGCCATTTAAACAAGTTAAAAGGAAGTGTATAGCTTGATTGAGTTTGATTGGGGGTGCATGGAGAGCTTGGGTCTTTTCCATAAATCAATAGGACTTCAATACATGCTAACCAAAGAGTCATATTGCGATGTTCACTTTGTAAATTATCTATAGTATAAGAATATCACATCTTTCTTCACGCCTCTTGAGGAGGAATTTTCCCATAAGGTTTTCATATGCTAGTAAATTTCAATAGTATGTAAGTACTCATTCTGTCAGCCTCCAGTGTCTCTAGAATCTGATTTTCATATAGTGACATATTTTTCAAAATGCGACGTCCAACCATGGTTGACAATGTTTGATTTTATAAAATATGGTTGACCATCATTGACCATGACTGACCATGATTGTCCATGGTTGAACATCACATATGATCATGATGAAAGATATTTTAATCAAGGTTGAGCATGGTTGATGAAATTCAACCATGGATTATCATGGTTGACCATCATTGACCATGGATGATCTCGTTGACGATGGTTCACGATGGTTTATTTCCAGATCGAGGCAATCTTTGTCACAATGTGATGTTCAACCCTGGTTGAACATTATTGACCATGTTTGATTTTTTAAAATATGGTTGACCATCATTGAGCATGGCTAACCATGGTTAACCATGATATTATAAACCCTAGGGAATAATAAATCCAAGGGATTAATATTTAAACTTCGAGGGACTAACATTAAACCAAGATTGACCATGATTGGCCATGGTTGACCATGATTATCATATTGAGACATTGTTTGTCAAAATTCAACAGTGGACCATGGTTGAGACAATGATTGATTTTGACATTGAGACAATCTTTGTCACAATGTGACATTGGAACATGGATGACCATGATTGATCACGGTTGACCACAATTCATTTTATAAAATATGCTCAACCATGGTTGACAATGATTGAATTTATAAAACAATGTTGACCATGATTTATCATAGTTGATATTATAAACCCAAGGGAATAATAAATCCTAGGGATTAATATAAAAGAACACAAGGGAGTGTAAACCTAAGTTAAAAATGTTAAACCCTATGAATATGAACCCTTAGTTTAATAAACCCAAGGGATTGATATTATAAACCCAAGGGAATAATAAACTCAAGGGATAAACATTATAAACCTAAAATATATAAACCCTAAAATAGACTTTGTTGACCATGATTGATTTCCATATCGAGACAATTCTTGTCACAATGCGATGTTGGACCATGGTTAACCATGATTCATTTTCATATTGAGATAATCTTTGTCACAATGCGACATTTAACTATGATTTATTTTCATATAGAGACAATATTTTTCAAAATGCGGTGTTCGATCATTGTTGACCATGGTTGACCATGTTCAATTTTATAAAAAATGGTTGACCATCATTGACCATCGTCGACCATGGTTGACCATGATTGTCCATGGTTGACTATCATAGGTGATCATGATGAATGATATTTTAATCAAGATTTAGCATGGTTGATGAAATTCAATCATAACTGGCTATCGTTGACCATAGTTGATCATGGTTGACCATCATTAACCATTATTTAGTTTCATAAAAATAAATAAATTAACACATGCTATAGGTTTCAACACATCTATGTTATTTCTTTCCACTTTTATTTAATCGTTAAACCCATTGAACACTTTGATCAACATGCATAAATATTCACTAGCTAATCCTCAATTGTCAGGCCACCTGACGAGAGTTACCCAGGTTAACATCAAAGTGCATGAAAAGTGGAGTTCCCGTTGGCAAGTTCGAATCCACGTGTGTGATGAATTTCGCTACCCGACCAGATTTTCATGGCTTAACATCAAAGTTCATGAAAACAATGTCCTTGGTCTCGAGTTTAAATCATGGAAAAATCTATGGTTTCTTCTCTGATTTAACCAGATTAACATCAAAGTCCATGGAAAACGGAGTTCCCGTTGGCAAGTTCAAATCCACGTGTGTGGTGAATTTCGCTACCCGACCAGATTTTCATGGCTTAACATCAAATTTCATGAAAATCATGGAAAATCTATTGTTTCTTCTCTGAATTTATGGAGGGATTGCTTTTGTTTGGGTGGTTTTAACTCTCATGCCAATTTAATAGAGAATATCGTTTAAATCATGGAAAATCTATTGTTTCTTCTCTGAATTTATGGAGGGATTGCTTTTGTTTGAGTGGGTTTAACTCTCATGCCAATTTAATAGAGAATATTAAAAACTAGAAAAATTAAATATATTTTAACATTTTAACATTTTAAAATATATATGAAAGCGGATTTGGATATTGAATTTTCCAATTTACATATATTTCGTTACACAGTGATCGCAAATTAAACGAAAAATAAATATTTATTAATAAGAATAATTGAAATAAATAAATTGCTTGCTTTGTCTTTATATTATCCAAACTATATAAACTAATATGTTTGTTCCATGCTGGTCCAATTTTATGCCATGGTATTTATGGTATTTGTTTTAAGGCGTGCAATATTTCGACAAGAAGGTAATTTGAATATTGTGGCACCCTTTCACCCATGGATGTGAAAGAGGATCGAACTAGGGGCCTCTGGTAGTAGTAGACGATGGCAAGAGGTAAAAGGGACACATTAATTTTTTTTCATCCATTTGTCTCATAGACGACCGAAAATGAGAATGATATATTAGGTTGATCTTTGTCTATTCAACCAGACAAAGGTATGATACTCAAAATATTTCAATCATGTTTTCCCTCGTTAGCGGAAACAGTTCATTCTGTGCCACCCATGCGAAAGTGGTTAAGGATGTAGGAGGTTTTGGACTACTTTGCTACCGTTTCTGGTTGGATTTAAACAAAGCTCGATGGAGGAGTAACTGAAGGGGAAGCCAAGTTACTCTTTCCCGTTTTTTAACTTCATGGATGGAAAGAAGGTAAAGGGATAGTGAAAGAGGGCGTAAGCATTGCCAGGGAGGTCATGGTTTCCAGCGAAGAACTCATGGGCCAGCAACGTGATTTTATTTATAATTTTAGTTTTCTGTAAATAGCCAACTAGAGTGATGGTTTGTTTAGTGCAATATTGTGTGATGGGGATTTTATTAGCTTTGGTGTTTTAGGGTTTCGCGGGATTTTGTTGTGAGACCTTTGAGTTTGTTTAGGGAGGAATTTGATTCTCTATGTGCTGAAAAATGTCTTGCTATGGAGGAAATTATGAGTGCGGCTCTGGCTGCCAGGGGTGAGCATTTCACCATTCACCTTACACCTTGTTTAGTTAACTGATTGTGTTTTATTCTCTCATTGAAAACATTTTGGCTTTTAGTGAAAATGGCTTGAATAAGAGGCATTATTTAACAGAGTGAATTATGTAGTACCAATTATTTTCAGTTGCAATTGACTGTTGAAACCATAATTCCACATGCGTAGAGAAAATAAACGGCGACCGCAAAATCAATTCCGAAAAACCACTTCACAAAACCGTCAGCACATTTCGCACCACTTTTGGTAAAAAGGTGTTTTTGTCAGAGGGCCTCCGAACACCCCAACTAGCTGCCACGCGTCCAGTGTACGAACTCAAAACCACCAACTCCCCGGAAGCTAAAGTTCGTTTGTTTTGTGTGAGGTTGGTGAGCGAATTGCGTCCGATCAGGTCAACGGACAAGCATCATCAACAACCTGCCCGAACGTTATTTTTACTTTTACGGCACGTTTTAATTAATGCATTTAATGAATTGGTCATAGTCGTAGGTTAAAATTTTAATTTTAATGTTAGGGCATGTATGGGCATAAATTAAAATAGGCATGGGCGTAAGTAATTGTTTTTAAATTTTAATGTTTTTTTATTATTCACGGGTGTGGCGTAAGTTCGGTTTTTACGGAACAAGTAAAACCATATTTTGTAGTTGACCATTCTGTAAGTGTAAGAAATGTAAAAAACGCACAACAGTGCAGGAGCAAAGGCGAATATGTGAATGAAGAAAACCAGGGACAGTGAAAAGGTAAAATTGTAAATCCTTGTAATTTTTGTTTTCACACAGCAGTGAATGTAAATGAAATTTTTACACACAGTGGTGTAAAATTTTAAAGGAGACA
>APFE031312220.1:61424-79797 GCA_000404065.3 Pinus taeda | reverse complement strand
GAGTAGATTTAACATGCAAGAATGCAAGGCAGCGATCACTCCCACAGTAATGGGATTAAAACTCAGCAGAGAGGACATCAGCAAGGATTTTGATCCTAGTCTGTACAAGAGTATTGTAGGCAGCCTTATGTATTTAACAACAACTAGGCCTAACATTATGTATGCTGTTAGTTTAATTTCCAGATTCATGGAGAGGCCAAAGGAGGCACATTGACAGGCAGCAAAAAGAATTCTGAGGTATGTCAAAGGCACCAAAATGTTTGGAATTTTATATAATATCTCAGAACATTCAAATTTGGTTAGATACACTGACAGTGATTGGGCTGGAAGTGTTGATGATCGGAAAAGCACTTCCGGTTATGTTTTCCATATGGGTTCAGAAGCCATTTCATGGGCTTCTAAGAAGCAGTCCATTGTAGCATTGTGTACAGCAGAGGCTGAATATGTGGCAGCTACAGCAGCAGCATGTCAAGCAGTTTGGATGAGAAGGATGTTGAGGAGCTTAGGCCAAGAGCAGGCAAAAGCGACAGTGATTTTTTGTGACAATAGCTCAGCTATTGCATTGTCAAAGAATTCAGTGTTTCATAAGAGAACGAAACACATTGATACAAGGTTTCACTACACCAGAGAATTGGTGAACAATGGAGAAATTGCCTTAGAACATTGCAGGACTCAAGAACAGGTTGCAGACATTTTGACAAAGCCACTGGACTAGAAAAGCTTTGATTTTTTAAGAAAATGTTTGGGTATGACTGAATGCCCAGTAGCTGAAATTAAAGGGGAGTGTTGAAACCATAATTTCACCTGCCGTACGAGAACATTAAACGACGACGCAAAATCAATTCCGGAAAACCACTTCACAAAACCGTCAGCACATTTCGCACCGCTTTTGGTAAAAAGGTGTTTTTTTCAGAGGGCCTCCGAACACCCCGATCAGCGGCCACGCGTCCAGTGTACGAACTCAAAACCACCAACTCCCCGGAAGCTAAAGTTCGTTTGTTTTGTGTGAGGTTGGTGAGCCAATTGTGTCCGATCAGGTCAACGGACAAGCATCATCAACAACCTGCCCAAACGTTATTTTTACTTTTACGACACGTTTTAATTAATGCATTTAATGAATTGGTCATAGTCGTAGGTAAAAATTTTAATTTTAATATTACGGCATGTATGGGCATAAATTAAAATAGGCATGGGCGTAAGTAATTGTTTTTAAATTTTAATGTTTTTTATTATTCACGGGTGTGGCGTAAGTTCGGTTTTTACTGAACAAGTAAAACCATATTTTGTAGTTGACCATTCTGTAAGTGTAAGAAATGTAAAAACGCACAGCAGTGCAGGAGCAAAGGTGAATATGTGAATGAAGAAAACCAGGGGGAGGTTTGTATCAAAACCATGAATTGTTTCACACAGCAGTGAAAAGGTAAAACTGTAAATCCTTGTAATCTTTGTTCTCACACAGCAGTGAATGTAAATAAAATTTTTACACACAGTGGTGTAAAATTTCAAAGGAGACAGTAATTTCTTTTGTAATGTTTGGTGAATCCCTCTGAGTGAAAGAGGATGAATATGTTCTCAGTAATTTTATTTTAATCAATAGAAATCTTTTATGGTGGTGCAATACTCTGTTTTGTGTAATTTCTTTTAAAGCTTCTCTATGCACAAAAGATCCTGGAATAAAGGAAACAGAGCATTGCTCTGTATTCAGTTTGTTTGTTTGTTTTTGGGATTTTACCAGAAAAATCCCCAACAATTGACAGTGTTCTAAGGACCTTAGTTTAGATTTTTTGAAATTATACCACAGGCATATATTATTGTTGTGTTATGGGTTCTATTTTCCTCGTGGAAGCCCTTGCGGTTTAAGCTAACAATTTTTTGTCTACGACATAGTTTATGACATATGTAGTGTTTTTCTCTAGGTGGTTCACATGTAATATAATTTTTATATTTTCAACAAGTGGTGCTATTGCATTTATATACTGCATAATTTGATTTTGCTTGTATTGTGGAAAATAATAATTTCGTTTCTTGATAATCACTGCATCGCTTGTAAATAAGAAATTCCAAACCCTAACAACATCAAGATATTTTAAAACACAAAAACTTGACAGAAATAAGATCAAATCTGGTATCTGTTGGGGCTAGAGAAAGACACATTCGCTCACTATGAAAACCTGTTTGGATTCTTCAAGCGAATTGACAGCTTCCTTGGTAGGCGTTCATTGATTTTGATTCTTACATCTCAGAGGCAGCACTGTAGGTTTCTCATATTGGTGTAGGTTTATTGCTGGCTGGTTTATGTAGGATGTAAATATTGTTTTTTAAGAAGGATATACGAATACATTTCACGCCATCAGAATTGCTGATATGCATAGAACAAAAGTGTGGAGGCGATCGTAAATACCAGCTACATTAAATATGATTTGACAATATCACCTTACAGCGAGGCTATGACCCTTCCAGTTCGACGACGCATCGATTACCATTTAACCAATTGAAAAAATATTGCAAATTTTATACTTTAGGCATAAATATTTTTCGTAGCAACGGTTCACACTCCCCACAGCCACAACCACAGCCATCGATCTCGAACTCAGACAAAATATATTTTATTAGGGTTAAATCACGATCTTCCACAAATTAATTTTTTTTTCTGATAAATAAAGTCAACGTCGATACATTCAGGCGGAGCGAGGTCGATATGGAGACGCCTATCACCGAATAAACCCATGTGCTTAAATGCAACAACGAAACGATTTATTTGATGATTGTAAGAAGATTTAAATGCTTGACTTTTTTAATTATATAATCACAAATACATGACCAGTCAACTAGAATGCATTAAGTATTGATCGTAGCTATTGTATATAGTAGTGCACAAAATATAGCGTAAACCGCTCATATCAAACGATAAGAAACTAAGAAAAGCTAAAGAACACTACTAAGGGGTAAGACTAACATGAAAGTAAAATGTGTTAGCTATTTAAATAAGCTAGAAGGAAGTGGACACGCTGATTGAATTTGTTGGAGGTGCCCGGAGAGGTTGGGCCTTTTACATAAACTAAAAGGATTTCAATACACACCAACGAAAGAGTCATATGACAATTCTCAACCTACAAATCATCCATATCTATAAGAATACTTGAAATTAATGGAGAAAGTATGTTTCACGGTTGTGTGTGTTTTACTTTAGATTTAGTTCCTATTTTCTAGGAGATAGTTTTGATCTCCATAAATTGAATGTAATCTTATTGATTATGGATTTGACGAATAATGCAATAGAGAAAGAGAATTATTTATTGGGAAGTCTCTAGGTGTAGCTTGTCTCACCTGTGAACTACAAGTTTCATTTCTAATTTGTCTTCCCATTTTTATCTTGGTATCATAATGCCAGAGGGCAGAGAAGGGGCTTTGTGTGAGTTAGGTCTATGATGAGTTGTGTCTTTATGGCTAAGAGCCCTAGTGGTTGAGATTGGAGAGTGGGTAAGCCTCATTTTTAGTTAATGCAGGTGTGTATATCTTGTTCACAAACTTGTGTATTAGTGAATTCTAGCATGAATCGAAGGAGGCTTCATCAGAGATTAGTGGAGCTGCAGATGAGCAGGACAAGTCAAGTTGAGGATCTATTTTTTTCAACTGAAAGTTGCATGGTTTGCTATAGAGCGCAAAAAAGGAGAATGTGTAGTTTTATTAAGGGAAAACTACATAGAGTTGCGTAGTTTTATTGAAGGAAAACTATGCAGTACTACAGAAGCAATAAGAAGGAAAACTACGCAGATCAGGGATACTTAAATTTAAAGGTAGATTTTTTCAAAACTTACTACGTTGTAAAGGATTTGCTAGCTCATTAGAAGTCAGTTGAATCAGGAGTAAGAACTGGAGGCCTATATAAGTTGAATGTTAAAAGCATTCCATATCAAGATTTAACTTAATTGACTATCACAATCGAGAATATTTGGCATCAAAGGTTTGGTCACTTCAACCTTCATTATTTATTTTTGTTGCGGAAACAAGGTATGGTTGATGGACTTCCTATTTTAAGAAATGAACATTTGATTGTGAAGGTTATGCACTTGGAAAAATGCACAGGGATGAATATCCCTCTAACTTAAATAGGAGAAATAAAGATATACTCCAACTTGTGCATACTGATATTTTTGGACCTATGCAAACAAGGTCCTTGGGTGGATCTTACTATTTGTTCTATTTATTGATGACTGTACAAGGTATACCTAGCTATATTTTCTTAGAATGAAAATTGATGCTTTCAAGTACTTTAAATAATTTAGAAATATGGTTTAAAATAAGATATGGAAGTTCATTAAAATCCTTCGCTTAGATCAAGGGGGAGAATACAAGCTTGGGAACTTCATCAAATATTATAGAGATCTAGAATAGTACAACAATTTTTAATACCCCACACTCCAAAACAAGATGGGGTTGCAGAAAAAGAGAACATAACTCTGGTGGAGTGTGCACGTAGCATGATGAAAGGTAAGAACTTATCGAGTTGTTTTTAGGTAGAATATATTATTATTGTGTTTAGTTAAACAATACAAGTCCAACTAGGTGTCTTTATCTCAAGACTACATTTGATACTATGTATGGTTTTAAACCTGCAATTCATCACTCTAGCGTATTTCGCTCTAGAGATTTTGCACACATTCCTAAATAAAATATGAAGAAATTAAATGCTAAATCTATAAAATGCATATTTGTAGTGTACTTCTGATTTCAAAGCATATAAGATGTTTAATCCATCTGATCACAAGGTATTTGCGAGTAGAGATGTTATCTTCCATGAACAGGTTGATGAAGGGAATAAGGATAGACATTATGGAGACCGGCACATGCCTTTAATGATTGATGATAGTAATGATGAATCCAAAGATAGTCATTTACAACAGTAGTAGCAGAAAGAGGAATCTAGTGATGTAGAAATATTCTACAGTCGAAGTCCACTCAGAGGTGAGAAAGAAATCACACATAATAGAATTGAGGCAAGTCCCCTATCAAGGAGATCAGAATGACAAACTCACTTCCTAGAAAGGTACAAATATTATGTTATTATAACTAATGTTTTAAATGTTGCAGAGCCCATGAATTATAATGAAACAAATCAATATGAAAAATGGAGGTCAGCTATGAAGTAAGAGTATGAGTCTATAATTAAAAATAAATCATGGGAATTAATTGAACTAGCAAAAGGTAAAGAACCCATAGGTTGTAAATGGTTATATAAACATAAGTTCAAAGAAGATGGTAGCATAGACAAGTATAAAGCTAGATGGGTGGCCAAAGGGTTCTCAAGAAACACGATATTGATTATGAGGAGACCTTTTCTCCTGTAGCTAAGTTAAATACTATTAGGATGCTAATAGATCTAGCTACGAAGTACCATTAGATTTTACACCAGCTAAATGTAAAATATTCTTTTCTAAATGGATATTTGAAGGAAGAAGTATATCTAACACAACCTCAAGGGTTCATTAAAAAGGGGCAAAAACATTTGGGCTATAAATTAAAAAAGGCATTGTATGGATTGAAACAAGCTCCTAGATATCGGTATGAGAAAATAGACTCTTTATTCTTACAACATGGTTATAAGAGCAACAAAAATGATCCAAATATGTATACCACATTTGATTGAAAGCGGTAGATTGTTTTGATTTCATTATATGTTGATGTTTTAATTGTTACTGAAAATTCTAATGAATTCGTTGAAGAAATAAAAGTGCACATGTCACATGTATTTGTAATGAAATACCTTGGAGAACTCCATCATTTTTTAGGTCTTGAACTCTGGTGGGATGTTCAGAATACTATTGTTACTCAAGGAAAGTATGTCATGGAATTGTTGAAGAAATTTAAAATGGATCAGTGTAAAACTACTTTAGTACCTATATAATAGAATGTTAAATTTTAGAGTGATGATGGTTCTAAAGAGGTGGATGCTACATTGTACAAACAAATGGTTCGAACTTTGATTTATATGACTATAAACAGACCCGACATAGCATATTCGGTTAGTGTGTTGAGTCAATTTATGACAAAATATCTTGAAAATCATTGGACAACAACAAAAGGTATCCTAAGGTATCTTAATGGAACCGCAAATGTTGGCATTAAATTTACTAATTCATTTTATGTTAAACTGACAGCGTATTAATACTCAGATTGGGTTGGAAATCTAGTCGATAAAATATCTATAACTGGGTATGCTTTTAATATTGGATCCGGGGTCATTTCTTGGAATAGTAAAACTGAGAGTATTGCACATTTATCATCAGCTGAAGCAAAGTATCAAGTTGTATGTGCAACCACTTGTGAAGAAATTTTGTTGGGAATACCTCTTCAAGATGCAAGAGAAGAACAAAAAGATGTTATGGTGATTAAATGTGACAACCAAGGTTCAATCAAACCGAAAAATAATTATGTTTTTCATAAAAACAGAAAACATATAGATACTCAGTTTCATTTTATTAGAGAAAAGGTTCAGTCCAAAGAGATTTTTCTTGAATATTTTAACACTTGTCAAATTGCAGCTGATATCTTCACCAAGTCTCTTGGGAATATCAAATTTGAATTGTTTAGCATGATGTTAGGTGTGTAGGTGAATCCTTTCTCCATTAAGGGGGGGACTTGAAATTAATGGAGAAAGTTTGTTTCATGGTTGTGTGTGTGTCTTAATTTAGATTTAGTTCCTATTTTCTAGGAGATAGTTTTGATCTCCCTAAATTGAATGTAATCTTATTTATTATGGATTTGATAAATGATGCAATAGAGCGAGAGTAGTATTGCTTGGAAAGTCTCCATTTATAGCTCGTCTAACCTGTAAGCGGCAAGTTTCATTTCTAATTTGTCTTCCTATTTTTATCTAGAATCTCACATTTTTCCTCATGCCTCTTGAGGAGGAATTTTCCTAAAAAGCATTCATATCCCAGTAAATTTCAATAGTATTTAAGCCTCTAGTGTGTCTAATATCCGACGCCCAGTCAGCCACATAGGCCACTAGTTTAACATTTGTGCATTTATCCTTGCCGACTAAAACCTCTGTAGATGTTAGTTGAATTTCATTTTCGATTTCACGTGGGATGTGCAAATGAAAGAGACATATTGTTCTATGAGCCCAAAGTTGAGCCTAGGATCTTCCTTCATATTTGATCGAGGCTTCTCTACATCTACATGCTTAGTGCCTAGACATGGTTGAAGGGGAGAATATTTTTAGCCCAATAAGATTGGTAGGAGGAAGATTGAGTCATGATGGGCTTATGAGAGAACACTTCTCTGCATCCATCCAACCATACCATCCAATGATGCAACCTCCTTACAAAACCACACCTTTAAATTATCTTTCCAGCCAAATAAATGCAGGGAATCAACCTTAATGTGGGAGGTCGGGTGAGGAGGGCCTATTCCTTTCCCTTAAAAAAGGACAAAAACATCAATGGGAGGAAGCAAAGCACCTCATTGAGTAGCGTAGTGCCTTATGAAAAAGCTCGCTCTTGATGTAGTTTAGAAAAAAAGGTAACTCTACAACCTCCCTCAAAATTCATTACTATGTAGCCATCTAGATCCTTCCTTACATTGCCACCTCAAGTCGTTAATGGCATCATATTGTATGTGAGTGCATGTAGCATCATAAATTTTTGAAAGGGACAATTGATGGAGGGACATGTCCATGTCTACCCCCTTGATTAAGTGGGGTGATGGTGGTGATACCATCCCCTCTGATGTTATGCCAGTGTTCCTCAACCCATTCAGGGTTTTCAACCTATTTGAGGAATGCCACAGATCAGAGAGTGAACGCATTGCACCAAAGAAGAAGATTCCATGGTGGTCCAAGTGGAAGAGATAAAAAATTTCGATTTGGAACATGCTAGATTTTCTAAATACTTTGCAACTTTGTTACTTGAGTGCTTGATGTGTGAGGAGATGATAAAAGGAAATTGACGGAGTGAAGAGATACAAGCTAATTTTGAAGCCTCCAATTAGAGGAAATATTTTCCACCCATGAGTTGTTTATGAGTTTTTCTAAAGATGAAATAACAAGGTCAAAATATTCTCCATTCATAAGTTGTTTAGAAGTTTTTCTAAAGCTGAAAACACTAGGTAAAATTCTCCTTCAAAGATAAGTTTATTGAAACCCAACAATTTGACATAAAGAACCTATTTGTTTAAGGAAAACAACTATGTTGCATTATTGCTAATCTAGCCCATTGTTCCTGCAAAGATATACACCAAAAAAAAAAGAAAGAAAAATATTTATATATTTATATCTAATATATTCATTAATTAATCAAATTATATATAATAAATTATATTTATATACCCAATAAAATTTTAAACCAATTTTATTTTAATCAAATGTAAATAAATATAAAAAATAATTATAAAATTAAATATATTTTATAATTTTAATATAAAATAAATTAATTTTAAATGATTGAAGCCATGAATGACAAGTTGCACGCTAGCATAGTTGTCATCTTATGCTGTCTAATATATTAATAACTGATGTATCAAAGCACGAGAATTCAGTGGGGATGTTATTAGCCACGGCAAACTTGAAAGGGAGAACGAATGGATTCCAACTGTGCGAGGATCAACGGCGGCAGGAACACTCTAGGAGTGTGTTCTATTCCAGGAAATAAAAGAGCTACGGATTCAACTCTTAGCGTCGGATGGTGAGCAAGGCGTAAGATGGATTTTGTTAGTAAGCGTATCTTTTTTTGCAACTGATAAAAATCAACTCCGTATGATTTAGGGATGAATCAAAGGCAACTTATAAATATCTATTTATTATAGGGTAATCATCATCTTTCAAAAACAGTAATACAGTAAAATATAAATAACCCTATTGCCTGAATGCTCACAAACTAACTAAAATATATCAGTAGCAAAAATTACATTAATTTAGCCTTTATATTATTCCTTTCAACACAGCCCATCCATAGAACAAAACCCTAAGAAGATGAGAATTTAATGGCTTAATCACTCCTCCATCCCCACAAGTTTAATGTGATGATGCTCCACAAAGTATCCAATATCACCCATGATAATTGGACCTTTAACAATTTTTAGTTAAATTCCATATAAATTTCATAAATCTTATTACAAACCCCACAATTGACATTTTCATATTTTAAAATACCCTAAATTCTAATTCCTTCAGATCCTCTTAAAAAACCTAAGGCTAACAACACTTTATGACTAGGTTTAGAATATATCCATCTTTAAATGTTATCTTTAAAAATTGATCACTCCAAGAGTTGGAAAAGTTAAATCTTTTAGCTAGGCTAGCCCAAACATCTAATCCAAAGTTACAACTAAAAAAAATATGGGAAATAGTTTATGCCCTATAACCATAGAAAGAACAAATACCCGGACCAAAAAACCCCGTTTATTCAGATTATTCTAACTTAAAACTTTATTTTACAACAACATCCAACAAAAAAATTCCATCTTTAAAAGAAACCTCCATTTTCAAATCCTCTTATGCTAACATTTTTTAATAGCACATAAAGCTGAGTAAAAAATGGTTTCATATGCATCTTTTGCCTGCACAACTCCTTCATGAGTGTTTAAACTCCACCTCAATCTATCCTCACATTTGTGACTTTAAATCTTTCATTATATAAACACTAAACCTATCTTTTCCATTCTAAAGTTTTCTCTCCATGTAATCCTAAATCAATAATTCCTAACCAATATGAAATAATATGTGTCTTGTATCAATAAATTTGTGTTTGGTCTGGGGTTCATTTTAAATCCTTTTAATTGTTGGATGTTGGTATGATTATCTAATAATTTTGAAATAACAATTTCTATGTTAAAGTATGTAGGTAGAGAGTGCCATTGTTATATAGTTAGCTATTTTTACAAGCCATTGCTATAACAATTTTTCTTGATGATGATGTTATTCAATGAAAATATGATGCGAGAAATAAAAGATAAATTCATTCTTAAAGAAACCCTCTTGAAGGACACAAGTTTGGAATATTTTTTCTCCTCACTCTAGGAATGAAAACCAATCTAGCAAGGAATGGTATATAACACATAATCTTGGAGTTAATCAGAGTCCAACACACATTCCTAACTTCCACACACCTCTGTTCTTTTGGGTTAATGCTTGTTCGTAGTTAGGTTCTAGGCTCATTGGAGTCCCATTATCATATTTAAGAACCTCCTACTTCTCTCTATGTTTGTTTTTGTAAATAGCATCCATGCTTTTTTTCTGAGATTAAATTGTTGTCTTAAACATCCCATCTTATGTGTTAATCCCACACTCTATATGTTCAGATTCTTCTTCTAAATAACTTTATTTACATCTACTAAGAATTGTATGTGATATACATTGACCTTAGGTATTCTCATTATATAGTAGGATTTATTGGGACAAAATTTGGATCGACATTGATTCATTGATTAATAATTTAAAATATTATTCTTCGAATTGAATTTCATTCATTATTTTTTAGGAATGTGCACGTAAATGTTTTCCTTCTTTTCCTTTTAGGTGTTTGAATGCCTAATTGATTTTTAAATTTTTTTTTAAGAGATACTATTAACGAAAAAGATTTTTTCCACTCAACTTAGATAACAAAGATTAGAGATTTATATGCCATAACCTTCTTTATTGAATTCTTTTCCAATCTTTCCAAATTCTTTTACAATGTTTCTCCTTGAAAAATGGCTAAACTTTACACCCTTATCAATAGTTTGGGTGATAGAGGTTGTTATGGTAAGAGGGCTTGCGTCTTAATTGAGAATCCATATCTATCTTATTGAGTTCCAATGCAACCCCTTCCATAATTCCATACACCTTCATTCTTTTGGGTTACTAATTTTTAGTTAAGTCATTGGCTCTTTTGAATCTCATTGGCTCTTTCGAATATCTTCATTTTCATTTTGTAAACATTAAATGTACTAGCTATGTAGAGTTAATTCCCATCATTTGATAAGATCTTACTCCTGAATTTACTATTTATGACTTCACCATTAAATGTTTCAAATATGTTTCCATACACCACTTAAATGAATCTTCCATTCACATCTCCTTGAAGAATTAGTCGTCAATACTCTAACTTGTTAATATAGAAGAAACACATTTGGTAAACTTATTAATATGGAAGAAAAACATTGGGTGAGTTTGATATATATAATGTAGAAACTACTCCATTTAACTATTTGAATTTTAAAAACTTCCTAAAAGATTGAGAATGGTGATCGAACAATTAATATTGAAAACAAAAAAATTAATATAGACATGCACACTGATCCAAAACATAAATTACATGATGAAAAATTACACTACGATAGTAAATAACAAAAAAATGAACATTCAAAACCATTAAATATCAAAATACTTGTTCATTCACAAATTACACAATCTGGTGTGAGCAAGGTGGTGATAAGCACCAAGGTGGTGATAATTTAATTATGTTTTCAAAGAGCATATTACAAGTCAAGAACATAACAAAAATTCATGAACATTCAAAACATTGAGATATTGAAATACTTGTTCATTCTCAAAATACATAAACTTTGAATAAGGTTGTGATAATTTAACCATGCTTTCAGTATTCATATTACAAGTTTTTTCCCTTTGTCATAAGACAAGGGGATCCATTATAGATTAAATTTATCACATTTATAAATTTTATTTAATAATTGAATGTAATTTTATTTAATTGTATTTTATTTATAGTTAAATTTATTAACAAAAAACAAAATAAAAATAGTTTATAATTATGTAGTCTAATTAATAATTGAGATGATATTTTTTTAGATATTTTTAATTACTTTTAATTAAATTTAAACAAAGATTTTTAAAAGCTTGGATTTAAAATTATTTAACTATATATTTCAATATATTATATTATAATTGTAAGGTATTTAACTTATTTTATATTAAAAATTAACATCTTAGTTAAATTTATATTGTGAAATACCTATGAAAAAAACCATTCCACAAAACGCATTATAAAAATATATTTATCTACTAATGTTTTAATATTACAGGGACGGGAAAGATTCTCATTTACAAATGCGCTCTCTGGCCAAATAAGCCGGAAACAAAAAAAAAATAAACATTGACAATGGAACATATGACTGTCTCTTGTGGAAAGAAACATTGTTTTATCCTAAAACCTTTACCAATAAAAGAAAACTTGGGAATTTTTACGGAATCATTTAAAAGATTGATGACAGTGATTCTTGAGGTCGAGAAGCCTTACATATCCCATCATTATTTTATTTTATCTATATAATTTATTAAATTATAAAATATTTATTATAGTTTAGATTTTTAATATATATTTAATGAATTGGTTTTGTGTTGAGTATGTTTCAAATTTATTTTTGATGGATTAATAACGGGTTCTTCGAACTCAAGGAAATAAGTTATTTAACAGCACAACGACCTCCAATGCTAATGGACAAATTAGCTTTAATGGCGACAGTACATACTGGTTTGATAAGCTTGAAGGGAGGGATGTCATAACAACACTCCTTTTGATTGGTGGCCTAGCTTTGCCAATAGCTTTTCCGATATGACATGCATTGACATACAAATAGTTTCCGAGGCGGAGGAGCGACACGGGGCCGGGCCAGGCCAATAAAATTACAAACTCGATTGAACTGTGCTTAATTGCCATGCTAATGAGGAATGACCATAATGCAGTATGTTATGTTGTGTAACCAGGAAGGATGAGACCCCATTGTTTATGCCTGCTGTGAAAAATAGGCATAAGAGTCAGGATCAACTACCAAATACTTCATAACTTGAACAATTTGGATATGTGCTATACTGAGTCATTAGGATGGCTTGTACATGTTTTTGTTGCTTTCCCCTTGTGATTGCCATTTCGACTTATCTGAGGTGTAAACCATAATTATGCTGTAAAGCGTTCTTGTGTGAAAACAACTCCTTTGTTGCCCTCGTGTCTTCTGTTTGCGTCGTTCGATTTGATGTTAGACAATTAGATTCTGATAGGCCGTTGATTGAATTGCAAATCGCTTTAACCAAGTGGCAACGGATCTGACCTTGGTTAGTGGGGCATGAATACAACCGCCTTCATGTACAAAATTTTGTTATAAGTGGCCGCAGTATTCAACAACTGTTCCATTCTGATGCGCCGTTGTTAGCTTAAATCAAATTCTGGTGCACCCCGTTAGTTTAAATCAAATTCTAGTGAGACAATCCCATAACAACGAGGGAAATCAAATTGTGGTGCACCCCCAGTGTAAATCAAATTCTAGTGAGACTAATCCCATAACAACAAGCGAAATCAGATTGTGGTGTGCCCTTGTTAGTTTAAATCAAATGCTAGTGAGACGAATCCCATAACAACGAGCGATGGGACAGACCTTGCTCACTGAGCATGGTTGTTCTTCTAACACTGCAGAGTGGATGGAACCATAGAATATATGAGGAATTTCCATTCCAATTCTGATGTTCACAGAGTGTGGCAGACTGTGGAAAATGTATCAAGAACAATATTATTGAATTCTTATTTTGGCAAACTCATTGAACCATGGGGGTGATGCCTTGCAACCAATCCTTTGCTTCCAATTGTGGTTTTAAATTCCTCCACAGCTTTCCGTGCATATGACGGTCACCCATCGTAGCAAGAATGGCTCTTTTCTATGCTGAATATCAAAATTATGGACCAAGGGCCAAGTTCTCTTGAAAAGCTATTGGCACCTTGGGGGAAGACATTCTCTGCTCTTGTTGTACAAAGGTAGTGATAAAGAAGGCCTATGTTTTGTTGAATAATAATAGTTATGTCAAGTTTTTCTATTTGTCTCCCCTTAACTGTTTTTATGATTGGATAAATTACACAATTTTGGTAAAATAGCTATTTTAATTGGCTAAATTACTTCGCAACCTATGGTTATGGTTATTTATGAATTTAGTTTAGCATGGTAATTGTTTGAATTCCACCCTTCTCCAAAATTCATTTGACAACATTCATATTCTCTCTCCTTACTAGCATTGTAAACTATTTTAGCTAGAAATCATGGACACACAAATATCCTGTTTGATTTCAAGATATACACACTATGCCATAAGCTCCATTTTCAACAACTTTCATATTCTCTCTCCTTACCAGCATTGTAAACTATTTTAGCCAGAAATCATGGGCACACAAATATCTTGTTTGATTTCAAAATATACACCCATTGTTAGACTATGCCATAGACTTACGGAATATCCTGTAGGCACAAGAATTTTATTAAATATTTAATCAAAAAATACAATGGTGAAAGCATGTCGGCTCTAGGCATATATCCTGTTCGTCCAGCAATTTTATTAAATTTAATAAAAAATACAATGGTGAAAGCATGTCGTTTATGTGTTTTAGGCATTTCTTAAATTTGTTGCGCATTTTTTAAACTCCATCAGTGCATATATTTTAATACTAAGAAATCATTTACAAAAGCACTCATTGAATTTTTCATTTGTGAAATTTATTAACATAAAACTTTATTAGATAATTATATATTCATTTATGTATATAGTGGGTTGTTGCATCTATTTATATGATTATTATTTTAGCGAGATGAATTATTGACATTGTTATACCAAAATCAAAAAGAAGATTTCACTTTCAAATGTAAATCGGGTTCAAGGATTAAATTGGGTTTAAAAATAAAGGTGAAGCAGAGAAATTAGAGACCTGAAGGTTAAAAAAAAATCATTTAGATTGACATTTTTTCTGTATGGACAATCTATTTTGAAACTTATTTGTTGAAGGTGATGATATACCAAAATTAGAAAGAGAATTTCACTTTTAAATGTAAGTTGGGTTCAAGGATTATATCGGGTTTGAAGCAGAGACATTAGAGACTTGAAGGTTAACGATAAATCATTTAGATTAACATTTTTTTCCGTATGGAAAATCCATTTGGAAACTTTATTGAAGATTAACAATAAATCATTTAGATTGACATTTTTTTTAAACTACTGACCTGAAAGTTAACAATAAATCATTTATATTGACATTTTTTCCTCATCATTTAGATTCACATTTCACATTTTTTTTCGTGAAACTTATTTAATTTCCCTAATCCATTTTGAAACCATTGACTTAAAAGTTAACAATAAATCATTTAGATTGACATTTTTTCCATATAGAAAATTTGAAACTTATTTGATTTCACTAACTTATTGTTGAAGGTGACAACCCGTTGGTGCATTTCCTCGTACCTCAGCGTCTATTAATTTATGTTCTTGTCACATATAATCTATGCCTGAATTTATATTTCAAATCATTTTGCACTTTTCAGTATGGGTATTGGGCACCTCAAAATCTTTACAAAGAAATTTATTTAAACCATTTTATTTGTAGTTATTTACATACATTATAACATCTCCTTAAAAAATTCAAACATAAAGCTTTATTCATCTCCATTATATGTATTTTTGAGAAAAACTCAAACATAAAGTTTTATTTATGATATTATATTTTAAAACGACTTATTAAGATAAATATTTGAAAATGTCAAGCCATGGTTTATTCATGTTATCCTTTCCTCTTTTTAAAATATTTTTAAGTTTTTTAAATATTTTATTATCATATAATGAATTGTACATTAGTATCATAATTTTTAAAGTTAAATTAATAGTTAAAAAAAAGTGATATATCATATTTTTTCATCATATTTAAATTTAATAAAAATTAAATTATAATAATGATAATAATGATGGACATAATAATGATAATAATTATGCCTATGGGCATGCTTATTTTAGAATAGGTTTTCTAAATTTTTAATTTACTTATTAGTAATTATTAAGTGGGTGGTTGAGTTACATATCTAAACCTTTTTCTCATATTTATATTTGTAACTTGTATTTTATAAAAGATCGCCATTATTTCATGGGTTATTACTAATATTGACATTATCAATGGAAAGTATAACATTAGATATTGCTTAAAAATTAACACCAAGTTTAAAACTATGTACCATGTCTTTTATTTACATTGTTCATGAATGCATAGGTTAAAAATTTAGGCCATGTAGATGGTTATATGACTGAGTAGTTGCATAGATTAGATGCACTATTCATGTTAATTAGGTGTATTTTCCAATTACACGAGTCATTAAGTGTGTCTTTTATATACAATATGAGTTTCAACTATCAGGGGTATATATGTGCATGGGTTAGATATGTATGTAGGTGTATAATAGAAGTCATTATTTATGTTAGTTATTTTGTTATAAAGATGGGTATGTAGATTAGATTCTTATCTTAATATAAGTAGATTCTCTTATGTCCATGTCCAAATCCACATCCAGAAAAATAAAAAAATTTAAGAAAGTATTTAATTGAAATCTATGAAATAAAATAATAATATAAACACAACTAATATTTAATTAATTTAACATACATAGATATCTACTTTCTCTTCTTTTTGGATCTTCCTCACAATAAATCCTTCCTACCATGACATCTCCTCCTAAAGGTATGTGCTGATTTTCATAAATGAGGTTCATGCACTTTATTACAAAATAATAAAAAAATGTTTGGTAGATTTATTATAAATATTAATTTAACTTATGTACTTTTAATACTAAGCACAAAATCATTGATAGTAATTGATTTTCTTATTTAATTATGTCTATCGGCATGTCTATTTTGTAACACTATCTCCATAATTTCAATTTGATTATCAATAATTAATAGGTGGATGATAAGGATTTGACCTCCATTGAATATTCTAAAATATTCTTAATAGTTATACCCTTTCACCATTTTAATTAAATTGATTAATTGAAGACTACGTTGTATGAACAAATGTCATATGAAATGTCTTGAAACTTAGTTTTGTTGTTTTTTATTTTTATCCGGTATGGGTTAAATGGGATACAGATACAAGAGAAGTTTGCATATTCATTAAAAGAGAATCAAGGGAATACTTCCTACATTTCATTAAAAGAGAATCAAGGGAATACTTCCTACATGGTTTTCAATTTCATTTTTCATCAATGATATACAATACATGCATTCACCTCTTCGTTGGGGTTTAAGGTTGTTTATGAAAGTAAAGATTTTGCAGGATTTCAATTCTTTCTTCCAAAGTAATCTTTTGTTTGTATTTATTTTTTATACTTCAATGTCATCTAGAGTGCCTTTCCTTGTTTATCGCCTTGAGTGGGATAGATTTCTTATATTGTCTTTATGAAGTTGAGTGTCCAAACATATTAGTAATGGAGTTATGGTCTTTGTGAAAGTTAGGGCTTCATTGCATCTTAAAAAAACATCAACACCACTAGAGAACCATCACATTCAATCAAGGATCCATACCTACATTCACCAACCATCCATTTCCAAATTACCAACTAGCCAGTTCGCTAGAAGGATATAAAACAAAACTAAAGTTTAAGTACAATGTTGAAATTGCTAAGCATTCCCTAGAAGGGTATAAAACAAAACTAAAGTTGCAAGTACAATGTTGAAATTCCTGAGCATCCCCTCAATTGACATGTTGCAACTCAAGTCAATAGGATAGATAAGGAGGAGGCCACTTTACTTTTAACACCATGTTATTTCTCTCACTCAAATTGTAACATAGATAAGGAGGAGTTCACTTTACTTTCAACACCGTGTTATTTATCTCACTCAATTGTAACATATCACTCACTCAAATTGTAGCATATCACACATGTCTCCATCTATGCTATTTATCCACATGTTATTTCCTTACGGCGTTCCTTTGCAACATCTGGTGCAATTGCTAGTATATGATTTCACCGAGGAACTCGCAAACTATGAAGTAACCCAATAGCTATAGCTCATCTTCAATTTAACTGTCATTATTTTAAAGCAGCGAGGGAGGGCTTGCCCATGGCACCCTCAATGGGAAACTATACCATTTAAATTTTTCTTATAAGTTAGTTTTTTGTTTTTTATTAATAATAAAAGAAATTATTAATTTTTTTTTTATTAATTTTTTAATTTTTTTAAGTTATTTCATCTCCAAACTTATTAAGGTAATATTTTATTTGTTATACTAATATAATTTACAATTTTGACTTAGTGGTGTTATTGGGTAGATTCTAACCACTACCACTATAAAATTACACTCCAGAAACTTGAACTTAAACCTCTTGAAACAAAATACATCATCTTTATTACAACTGCCAATTAAATTAACTCAAAAAACCAAATTATTGGAATTATTATTTTCAATACAAAAATAAATTTAAATTGTTAACTTCAATATCATATTTTCAAGCTAAACACACTAATAGTTATAAAAAATTAATAATAAATGTGATTTTAATAAAAAAAACGTGAAGACTAGAGTAAGAAATTATGATAATGAAAAATAAAAATACAATAAGTTTTATTTTAATTCGAATA
>APFE031312220.1:0-54131 GCA_000404065.3 Pinus taeda | reverse complement strand
AAAATAAATTAGGAAAGGAAATTACCAAAAATCTTTGCATATAAAAATGAAATGAAAGAAGAATAATAGAATTATATAATAGAAAATATGAGAAGGATAAAATCTAATAAGAAAGTTAAAGGATGAAGATATTATTAACACTAAGAAGTCAAAATGGTAGGTTAAGATGATACAAAATTACTTTAAAATATAGAACACAAAGTACAATTAAGCAACGAAAAGAACTCAAAAAGGACACAAATAAAAGACGAAAAGGAAATTGTAAAGAAAAACTTAGGAATAAAGGGATGGGATCCACCAATTGTTGATCTTCCACCTATCATCCTTATTTAGTGTATTATACCTCTTCCTTATTTCAATGACTTCCCCATAATTTCCGGTGATGAAAATGATCCATCTTAGCGAATACCTTGGAATCTTCTAAACAAATGTGCTGTTTTGTCGTATAAACATGCTCAGCTAAAGCAAAGGACCGAATCCTATATTGCCTTAGGTCAACTATGTGCTCTTGAATCTTCTAAACAAATGTGCTGTTTTGTCTTATAAACATGTTCAGCTAAAGCAAAGGACCGAATCCTATAATGCCTCAGGTCAACTATGTGCTCTTGAATCATTTGGTTTATGGAACGACAAGTGTCTCCAATTTAAAGGGTCCCACAGGAACTTCGGATTAGATAAACACCTTTTAGGCTCCACCGGTTCTGTGACTGATCTTATTTTTTTTTAATTGTAATAGTCATGAAAGACTGAAAATAAATATCTAAATTGAATTGATGTAAATAAGATTTGTATATGAAAGAGCAGGGCAAGGATTTGTGTCAATCATGAACATGAATGATTTATGATATGTACAAGTGAGGTCACAATGTACTCTATAAATGTAGTTGTAGTCACGAAGGACGGGTACAAAATTTCCGTTAGAGAAGCGTTATTGTTTCGTAAGGTCGGTTGCTGCTAATTCTTAGTTTTAATTCCTAAGAAACTGCATATGTTTTTATTTGTAGATTACAGGTTTATATCGCTCTATAACTCTATGTAGAAAATGATATCAAAGCTTATTGTTAATATGTTGAAAAATACATTATCTATGCACATTTTGCTAGAACAGTTTGGCTTCTTTGAGGGGAGGCAGATACAAGATGTTGTCGCGATCACTTGGGAACGCTTACACCCATAAAGGCGAGGAAGAAAAGTACATGCATGATGAAGATCTATTTGAACAAAACCTATGAGAACATTAACTAAGAGTTCCTGAGGTCGATCTTCCATAAGAAAGGGATTGATCAACAAAATACTGGGTTTATTATGGCTTGTGTCTCATCTGCAAATTTCGTAGTTATCATTAATGGCCTTCCGTTGTAATTATTTAAGGAATCTAGGGGTTTGAGACAAGTTTGCACATTGTCCCGCCTCCTCTTCATGCTTGTTAGTGATGGTGTAAGTAGGAAGATGGAAAATTTCAGGCATTGGGGTCTCGTAAAGAGACACAGATTAAGAAGGCATATCAATATTTCACACTTGATGTTTGCAGGTGGTCTACTTTTTGGTGGTGAGTCAAATATTGAATAATGGTCTCATATGCCTTTTATCCTCACTTCCTTTGGGGACGCATATCGCCTGTTCATGAATAAATGTAAATCAAAGTTGACCACAGGTAACAGGGAGGCCAATGTGAAGAAAGATATATGCTGCATATTGGAGGTATTCTCCATTCATATAGATGAAGGCTTTGTATATCTTGGATTCAAATTAAAGCCAAACAACTATGGCAATTGGGAGTGGTTGTTATGTAAGTCAATAAAAATTTGACGTTATGGTCAAACAGGCGGCTTTCCATTATCAGGAGGTTGATATTAGTCAGATATCTACTTCAAAGCATATCGGTCTCCTGGATGCACTTATTTATTTTTCCGATGGATATTATTCACAAAATTGATGCCATCATGACAAGATTTCTATGGTCTGGTCGTAATCAGTTCGGAAAAATTAATCTGCTTTGTATGTCAACCATTGCTACAATGGTTGAGGCAGGTGGATGGGGCATCCTAGATAATAAAACCTTTCACAGGGCTTTGATTATAAAGAGTCTTTAGAGAGGGCTATATGGTAATAACATATGGTCAAAAATCATCCGAGGGAAATACTTGAATTACCATGATTATGAAGCATAGATCAAGGAGCGGTTCAGAAGAGTAGCTTTTCTTTCATATGGCGCAATATGCTGAAAAACAATAATTGGATTTTTGGGGCCTATAATGGGATGTTGGGTATGGTTCACGAATTGAGATGGGACTAAACAGCATCAAAGGATTCAAGGGAAAATACTCATTATCTGTTCCTCTTCTTCTATCATCTACATGAAAGAAGTATTTATTTGTTAACCATATTTCTATAGTTCGAGATTATTTTACTATTTTTCATTCTTCTATAGTTCGAGATTATTTTACTATTTTCATTCTTTGCTAAGGGTGGATGAGATAGGTTGAACATTGTTCTTTGCCTTTTTACATTATATGCTTTACATTATATGGGGCATATGGAGATGCAAGAACTGTAATATTCTAAGTGGAAAGAGGTTGATCCTAGAAGCTTCTTAACAAGATAGTGGAATATTATTTAGAGATTGGACTTCAGATGAAGATACAGAAAAAAGAATGATCAACAAAGGGATATGTCGAAGAAATTTCCAGTTAGTTTCTTTGATGGTACATGTTCACAAAGGTTATGAGGTTGTGATGCATATATTGTCATAAAACCAGGTAGATACTATCATTTTTGGTGTGAAGGTTATGAGGTTGTGATGCATATATTGTCATAAAACCAGGTAGATACTATCATTTTTGGTGTGAAGGAGGAATAGGTTCAGATAGATCAGCTAAAATCATTTCGGTATGGGGCATTCTCATCTACGCCAAATGGTTGGGTATTGATTATTTTAAGGTGTATGGGGATTCAAAAAGAACCATTGATTGTGTCAATGGTCATTCACATTTTCAGACACATATGCTATCAAATTGGATGTGTCACATTCATTCTCTGTAGAAGGTTTTCCAACATATATCTTTCAGACACATTAATATCATATATGAGCTCTTGGTCATCTCTTTTTGTTTTTTTTTGTAAGATGTTGATGGTTTTATGAATTAACTATTTGTGACTTACATTCTGAGCATATTCCTAGTAAAATAACAGATCATGTAAGAAGCATTACTGGAATATTTTGTTGATACATCATGATATTTGAGATAAGAAAATGACAAGTATGAAAAACAAAAGAATTGAGGTTTTTGTTTCTCATTTGAGCACTCCGTGGATCAAATAGTCTGCACAGAAAAGAAACTATTTTGTATGTACTTTTTTTTAATAGAAAGAAATCATTTTTTTCTACTGAAAAATAAAGGTGCAGCTAGATTTTCAGTTGGTGCTCGGATAATTTAATTTCGATGTCGAACTACTTGTTTGGAGGCTTCCTTGGTGTCAATTTTTCAGTTAGCGTTGGATAATTTACCATGCCAAATCAAACTACCTGGTTACCTGGGAGTTACAGAGTTCTGCAGTTCCAAATATCCTAATCTCTTGGAACATATCAAATATTTATGGCAAAAATTCTATAAGCTTATAAAGGAGCCTGATAGCAAAGACTTTTGCGAGTGAAATCTAAAATCACGGCCAATAATCTGTTTTCAGTTATTCAAAATGATGTAAGATACGATGCGAGTACCATCACGGAACTTAGTGATCATGACACGGACAACTAATAAAACTTTAAAGTTAAATCTACCACGCCATACAATGCGTAATTTCTGAATAAGATGGAACCATTTAAACCATGAAATGTGGCGCGATGAAATACTTTTGCTAATAGGAGTAATTTACAACGCTTTCTTGAGGGAATGAAACACGGCAGGCTTTAAGGCGTCCCTATTCCTGTTCATCTCGGAAAGGAGAGATGTATCTGACAATTTAGCAAGAATTTTGATATTGATCAGCAGCTTATTCTTAAATCTCCATATTCTTTTACGGTAAATTTTGAAAACAGAGTCACGTTGTTTCATTTTTGGATTGGACTCCTTTAGCCATCGTCATGTCTTTAACGAAAGTATTTAAGTTCAGAAAAGCAGATCCTCCGGGCAGGACGGCCTTCGTTGCAGACTCCTTGATAATGAGAACGTTGTCTCTCAACTTCTTCCCTTCCGGTGTTCTCATCATTCTCCTCATAACGTCCTCCACCTCTTCTTTCATGACCACCTTCTGGTTATCTACTTCCACATCCTCAAAAGCCATGCCGATTTTCCATATTTCCTTGGCGAATCTGCTGTTGAGGAATTGATCGCCAAAATATGGGAATCCCACTACGGGAACTCCCAAGCCCATTGCCTCCAAGGTAGAGTTCCATCCACTGTGTGTGAGAAACAATCCCACTGAGGCATGGGCAAGTACTTTCCACTGTGGCACCCACTTCGCAAACAAGGCCCGCTCCTTCGTTCGTTCTTCAAAGCCGTCGGGTAAAATCGCAACCCGGCCTTCTGCGGTATCCACCCGAAGAACCCACAAGAAAGGTTGTCCGCTGCCTTCGAGCCCTAGTGCCAACTGCTCCAGCTGTTGCTGAGATTTCATGACAGCGACGCTGCCAAAGGAAATGTATATAACTGATCCCGGTCGTTGCATATCAAGCCATGTCAGGCAGCTCTCTTCCTCCTCCCACAGACTGCCGCACGAATCCCTTCCTTCTAAGAAATTTGGAAGAAAAAGAGGTCCTACGGCCAGAGCAGGACAGCCATTCAAAGAGAGTGTTGTTACTGCATCCCTCCCTTCGAGCTCCTCGAACGTGTTCACTAATACGTAGTCGCCATTGCTTTGCTTCTGCGATTCATAAAGAATATTAATAATGTCAACCGGATCCTCAGCATTACATCGGAACATCATGTCGGTTGGCTTCAATGGTGGGATGTTGCCCGGAAGACAAGTGATGAGGTTTTCTTTATTTTTGCCTTCCGACTCTGAAGAAGTTACAAACAAATTACAGTCATTTTAATGAATATAATTAAACAAAAGCACTCAGGATATATAAGAAGAATGTAAAAGGAAACAAAATATGAACTAGTCTTTTATCTGTGATCCTCAATTTCTTATTGGCCTGAGAGGCTCGTCACTATATATATTTATATAAAATCCGTCCGAAACTCTAAATTGCGAGCACACAATATGTGATCAACCCGAGACATGATGATAAAAATGTCAGTGTTTTTCGAACTGCGATGCAGTATAATCGAATTTTCTTCGCTGCTGTAGAGTGATTAAAGGCAACTCAATTACGTGTTAGAACTTAGAACTTAGAAGAAGCAACCAGTACATGGAGAGATGGTAGACTGCAAAGTTTTAGACTAGGGAAGGAAGGTTGACTTATTGGAAGTCAAGATTACTTAACAATAGTTGACCTTAAGATGGCTAAAATAGAAAATGTCACTTTTCCTTATTGAAAGTCAGTCGTTTTCGAGGAGTGACCAGAAAAGGAGGGTGATAAAGGCCGATTTTATATAACTAATTCGAAAATAAATATTGATATGTGACCTCGAGGAAACCAACCTAGTATAATGTTATTAAAATTTCTGTAAATAATAGGAGACAACGTATTTATATGTCAACTTTCTTTTCAATCATTGGGACTTTGTAGACAATACTATAATAAATACTATTTGCTTAACAGAAAAAGAAACCAGAAAAGAATTACTTAGGATACACTACTTAGCTTCTGCCATATTACATAGGAAAACACCAAATATTTAAGTTAAGTTCTACCGATCACTTCTCCTTCTTCTTTTTTCACTTACTCTCGGATAGGAAAAAATATTTATTTATCTTTTAGATTTGTAAAATAATTTCTTATTTTGATATAATATATTTGTCAATTTTACAAGTAATAAAAAATTATTTTAAGATTAAATTTCATGTTATTTATTAAAATCTAATGGTTTTTTTTTTTTTTAATTTTTATTTACATTTAATTAGCACTTTACAAATAAACCTTGTATTATAATAATAGCTTATTTAATTTTTAAAATCTATTTATTTAAATATGAGGTCACATATGTTATCTGGTTTTATGTTTTGTAGCTAAATAGAAAATGCAACTATACAAAGAAAACAATTTTTTCACTCAAAACATTAGCATTAACTTAAACCATAAACAAGTATTTTCTTTAATTGAGTCGTCTTCTAGACTAGAACAAGTCACCATATCAACAGTTATATAGATGTTATTGTAAAGCATAAAAATTACTATAAACTAAATACTACCATAAAAGAATAGCATCTTACTCTTCATAAAAATTCCTCACTATAATGAAAGAAGTAGCAAGGTTCCAATAATCTATACCAAAATATTAAAGATCTTAACCGTTTACAATCTTATACATATGTGTTTTTAGTTGAAACTCTCCTTTTTTTTTTCCAACAAAGCTGAGACAATCTACTAAAAAACACACCTAAGTTATCCCTAAACCACAATCCAGCCAAAATATTAGAACATATTATAATACAACTAAAATTCATATCCAAGCACAACTAAATCCATATGTGTTACATCTTAAAGGACATGGTTTAGGTCTAAAATTAACAATAACATGTATTAATAAATATGTCTTAGCGAGATGCTTTAAAAGAGACAAATCCCTAAAATAGACACAATATTTAGAACTTGATATTGCAATCGGCCTAAACAATCCATAACAAGATACAAAACAATACCAATAGATGAGGAATTTATAATAAACTCATTAGCAACTACAAAGACATGGGGGAGCCCATAATTTCTAAGTGGATTAGTGGTAGAGTTATTCATTCTATAAAGACAAATGATTACACAAAAATAAGATGGACTATTTTACCCTAATGTTTAACACCATTAGAAGCAATGTCTTAAAGTATACAAATGATGAAAAATATGCATAGCTTCTAATAAAAGTTAATGCATATATTAAAACTTTGTGCATGATTGAGGAAATGGAAGAAGTGAAGATAAACTCTGGTAGGTTTAAAGCGCCATTCTTACTGTGATATGTGATATTATCTACCTATATGACATGAGTTTTATCTTTCACATGAGGACTTGCTACAACTGGTAGTTGGTTGATTGTTGAAGGTATATAAGTGGTATAGACATGTGGCAGGATGCAGTGGGTATAGATAGATGATGATTATGGTTGGTTGGTTGCTGAAGGTTAATAAGTGGTATATACATGTGGTCGGATGGAGTGGGTATAGATAGATGATCATGGACCGGAGAGAACCATCCTCTTAAATGAATACCTTTAACATAAATATAATTAGTTTAGAGTGTAGATTCCTTGTGTTTCCACATATACCATAACATTATAATTTGAAATAACTTATAATAACCCTATAATTTAAAAATGGAGTCAACATTGATATATGTGTGTAATTTACTCTTCAATTTGATTTGTTAGCTTTGCACTTGCTCGTCTTTTTTAAATCATCCTTTCTTCTTTGTTTTTTAATTGTAATTTTTTTTCTTCTTATTTTTCATTTCTTTTATATTATTGATTAAATTTTTATTTATATTTTTTTATTGATCTAATTTATTAATAACTTTAATTTAAATGTTTTTTGTATCATTTTAGAAATCACATTATTGATTAAATTTTCATTTTTATTTTCATATTAATCTAATTTATTAGTCATTTCAAAATAAATGTCCCAAATGTTTCTATGTTATTTTCCTCAAAAAATTATTATATTTTTTCTTGAAAATATTATAACAAGGACCAAAAGACTCAATGCTACATTCTAAAGTCAAATACCTTCTCTTTCTGTGACATACTTCTTCTTGTAAAATTTTCCACTTCTTTTTTTATCCTTATAAATAACATTTTATTATATGCTTTTATGGATACTATCGGAGACATTTGAAACTTATTTTTAAGGGTCTTGCATAGGGATATGGACCACCTTCCACATGCCCAAACCTTTGGGAAGTTACCACTTCTTTCTTGACCTTTATAAATAACCTTTTATTATATACTTTTGTGGATACTATTAGAAATATTTGAGACTTATTTTTCAAGAGAGCCTTGAATAGGGATATGGGCCGGCCTTGCACTTTGTAGGCCTCCACATGCATAACCCTTCGTTTCTCCCCTGCGACACCTTTTTATTTTCTAACATACATTTCAAATGCAAAACAAATACTCTCTACATAGATAATCCTTAGAAAAAAGTTCCATGAGTCCACTTAGTATAATTTTAACAAAAATTACCAATCACCAATTCTTAACGATAAACAAACTATTCTAAGAGAATAATAGACACATATATCATATACTTTGGAATGAAATACCCAAATCACTATAATGCTAATGCAAATGACCTCCACTATTAAATGTAAATTGACTTATTACAATAGCATCAACGACTATGTAATAAGCCCCCTTGCTATTATTATGAGTTAATTCTACCAATAAATGTTTGAGGTAGGATTCAAAGCCACAATAACATCCCATGAACTGCTAGAATGAATGTAACTTGAAATAATAACTTTTATAGACATGTGATTCTAATATCTTATGTCTATCCTAACATAGTATATGGATATTATATATTATCCTAACAATGTATGTGGATATTATATATTTCTCATAATTATATAAGACATGATTTTTATGTTTTGTATTTTCCAACATAGTTAAGAGTTTTAACTCTTTATTTTATTGTTAGTTAAATTCAAGACGGAAAATAAGTAAATGTATATTTGTTTAGTAATTTTTTGTTGATGTGTTTTCGTTTTAAGCATTAAATAGAATGATTTTGAAACTACAAGTTTTTAGTGAGGTATAATGTTGTAAATTTTCTTCATACAAAGCTAACAAGGATGGTTTCTCTTATGAACAAAGAGGAAAAAAAAGAAACCAAAAAAAGTTGATCATGTTTATTTTCTTATTTGATCGCCTTATGTATCAACTACACCTACCACTTAAAGAAATTTAAAATAAATGTCATTACTTTATGATATTCCTTTTTCATTCTACTTTCTACATTTAATTATACTTTTCCTTTCCATTTCCAAATTGTTTTTATATTTCTACATTTATATTCTTTATATTTCTTAATATATTTATATATAAATATGCGATATTTAGAAATGTTTATAAACTATTTCTAGTTCCTACCCCAACATCTAATATCTTCATAACTCCTTTGCGCTATTCACACATTGTTATAACATAATTAATTTTGAGCTTGAGCATTCCTTTACGGGAAGTACATACTCCTTGGCACACCATTTCCCCTACACTGCTCTTTTCTCCCTCACCTTTGTACACTCTCTCCTTTGCAAAATTTTTCCATCTACATAAACGTCCCTCTTCATGACCCTTCTCTCCAGAAACTTCATTGTCAATAATTTATTTTTTAGTCAACTTTCCATTTATTTACCTTTACTTCTTCAAGCATAGCTTATTTTCCAAATGCATGCATCTCACCTTGGCATTACTAATATTTATTATATAATTTTTATCCTAATTTATTTGGAATACCTATTTATTGCAATCGGTGTCCAACTAGACATATGCTTGGATGATACTTGAAAGATATTATTTGGATAGGGTAATGCTTAGCATGATGACTACACAGTAAGAAAATAATAAAAATTTATATTTTATGTATGTTATGGAAGGTTCCATGTCTCTTTCAACTTCATATAAAAATAATATAAGGAGTTCTTATCATTAAAAATAGCAACAAGAAATCCTAATTTAATTTTTCCTTGAATTAAATAGGAATTAAATCGAAATTATGTTCTCATAGAAACTTGTAATAGTTAACCAAGATAATTTGACTTAGTTGGCTTAGAAAATTTGAGTTGGAAGTATATCTAGAGTCATGTAGAGTGATCCATAAATTTTAGAGGCCCAGGTTGATTTCTTTTGAGTTGTAATTAATTAATTCAGTTTAACTAAGTTATAGTCAGTTAAATTAGTTCCAATTGTTGGAGGAACTAGTTGGAGGCCTACTAGTGAAGATGGGCACCAATGTGGCTTCTCTGCTACACCAATGATCAAATATATTTTACTTATAGATGCATCAGAATTACATATAACAAATTTAACTAACCATGGAACTTAAAAGCACGTAAACAATGTAGAAATAATCATAAGAACTCAAAAACCATGACCTGATGATTTTATTAAGGAGTTCATCCACTTTTGACTATGTCTCCAGGCCCTGTTCAATAGTGGGGAGGCCTTCATTCAATTAGTGACATAAAAGAGATAAAAGTATTAGCAACAAGCAATTACAACCCATATACCTTCAAGCTGAAAGATGGGCAGAGAATGGAGAGCTAAGCTTCATAAAATAGATAGTACCACTGTACTCCTGGCCAAAAATAGTGCAAAAACTCCTATCAAAACTCCCAATTTGGATAATCGGGCCTTCTACAACCTATCAGAACCTCTCTGCTTCTCAACGAGAGGTCTGACCCATTGCCAAGGTCAGGGTCTGCTACGTGTGTGTGCTTCTGAACTCTCTGCTAACTCCCCATGCCTTTTTCTGACACAATAGTCATATACATAAGCATGGAGGCATCCGTAAAAATCAGGGAAGTTTTAACATAATAACAAAGTTTAGGCAGGTGGAATTGAGCTAGAAGCTTATATGGCAACAACCTTGTAACAATTGTGAAATCTTGTTTAAACATAACAAACCCATTAACTCCGCTCAAGGCCCGAGAGCATGTTTATCGACACTTTTAACTATCGGTGGACAATCCAAAGCCAATACAATAGACACTTCTGCGATATATGGGCCTTTCGGCTTATAGAAATAATATATAATATATTGCATCAGGATCCTCCCCGCAAATCATAATCGATGTGCAACCCATCAACATATCAACCCAAGTTCATCCCTCTACGATATGGCAGACTTGTCAAGATTTTAAACCACAACATATAAGATATCAGGTTTGGATCCTCCCTACAAATCGCAATTGGTGTGGGCTAGGGTGTCACTCCATGCTACCACTCCCCTCCTGTGAACTGCGATTACGATATATACCACATCGCAAATGGACTCCGTCGGGCTGATTCGTATACTTGTTCCACCTCTGATATGCGATATATGATATCGCAATTGCAGTCGACACCTTGTTGAGGTTGATTCTTAAGCTGCTTAGTCCTCTTGTGGCGATATACGATATGCAGGACCTAGTGGAAACCTGCCACATGCCACTCCCTGATTCGCTAATACTTTTTCCGTGTCACCTTCTCCTGCCACATGGACAAGTCAAACTCAAATTTTCACTTGCTCTAACTCTGTTATCTGGACTTGGATTTGAGTTTCATTACAATGAAGAGAACTTTGATCTAATTCTAAGTTTATCCAGATTCTTCCACTTTGAGATTTGATCCTTTTACAATGCAACTGGTACTTTTCTGAAGATCCACCTCGATCAATCCTCTAAGATCCTTCGGATCAATCCTCTCCACTAAGAGCTTTTGGACCACCAAAATACTTTTCCGTCAATTGGAAAGTGAGGAAATTTCTTCCTCACTTTTTCCTTCTCCATCCATCAAGCTTTGCTTGGCTGCATTCCTTTGAACCCAACATGGATATACTCCACATCTCCCTGTTGTCAAGTTCTAGTTTTCCGGTCGAGTATGATATCATTGGGAAGTTATCTAGATACTTTGGTGCAAAATCATCCACTATAGGAATATGTGAAACCTCCTCGGTATCCATAATCAATGGAGGTTCATAAAGCTTCAAATTTTCTACATTTACTATGAGTACATCTACATATAAGCAGGCAAGTCAAGATGAAAAGCATTGTCTCTGATCTTTGCCAATATGGTGAAGGGACCATATCGGATGGATCTCAACTTCTTCCCTTCTCATTTCATTCTATCCTTGCTGATATGGAGCCATACCTTTTCCCCAACTTGAAACTGATGGTCAACTCAATGCTTATCGTGTCAAGGTTTATACCGATCTTGACTCTTCTCCAACTGCTCCTGCTCTACCTGATGAATCACCTCTATCGACTGAATGAACTTTTGTGCTTTGTCCCTATCATCTCGTCCATTTCTATCATCCTCTTTCCCAAATATCATGTCCAAGGGATCTTTAGGTAGATAGCCAAAACATGTCTCAAGCGGTGACCTCTGTGTACATGAATGTGCTACTCAATTGTATGTATGTTACATATAAGGAATTTGTTCATCCCACAACTTGGGATGTTTCCCACAATAGCCTCGCAACAAGTGTACCATGCTGTGGTTGATAATCTCTGTTTGTCCATCGATCTATGGATGAAATTTCGTACTTCTTTTCAGCTTAGTTTCCATCATTCTCGACAAGTTGATCCAAAACTCCGCAAGGAAGTGAGAGTCTCGATATGACACAATAAATGTGGGAAACCCAAAATGGACCCAAACATGCTAAAAGAAATAGAAAGTAGTTTGCTCAGTAGTGACCTACTTTTTACAAGGCATTAAAATATACATTTTACTAAAGGATACACAGTGACATACAAATAGTTGTGACCTTTCCTAGACATAGGAAAACCTCCTACAAATTCCATGGACACACTTTCCCATGGTCGACATGGAATAGGGAGTGGTGTGTAGAGCCCAAGTTTTCTATTAGAGGCCTTTGCAACAAAACACAAGACACAAACCTTTACAAAGTGAGCCATAATGTTTTTCATTTGAGGTTAAAAACAAAACCTCTGAAATGACATAAAGTTTTCTCAATTCCAAATGACCAGACGCCAGAGAGATATGAGCCTCTCTGATTACAGAACCCTTTCATCACTAGGTATGTATATTTTTCCAAGGTGGTACAATATATTTCCCTACAAGTAATAATTGTCCACTTGCGATCCATTACTCAGTTTTGCATAGATTTATTTAAAGTCACTATCATTAGCATATTCTTCAGCATAAATTTCTAACAATAAAGAAAGATTTTGCAAAACTATAGATGTAGAAATAGGAGGGTGAGAAAGCATATCTGCTACTTTGTTGCTGGCACCCTTCCTGTATCTTATCATCAAATGAAACTGTTGGAGGAATCACATCCATTTGAAGTGACGAGCTTGCTGAATCTTGGTCTATGACTAAAGATACTGCAAAGGGCTGATGATCCATATGGATGATGGTCTCCTTGCCAATCAAATAGTGTTTCCACTTCTTTACACTATGTACCAATGTGTACAACTCCTTTTTATACATGGGATAAATGAGAACAGTCTGGGAGAAAGTCTTTGAATGGTAACATACATGATTTCTTTGCTTCATTAATATAGAGCCCATGTCATATCCCTTAGCATCTATTTCAATTTCAAAGGTTGTTGAAGGTCTGGTAAGGCTAACACTGTTGTTATGATGATCTTGTCTTTCAGTTTGTCAAAGGATTTATGTTTCTCTCCTCCCAACTGAAAGACACACTTCACACTAATCAAGGCATGCATGGGGGCTGTGATAACGGAGAAGTTCGCAATGAACCTTCTCATATACTGTATCGCACCCAGAAAAATTCAAACCTTTATAAAATTTGTGGGCTCAGGCGAATTCATAATCACCTCCACTTTATACGGATCTATCCTTAATTTTCCATTACCGAAAATGTGGCCTAAATAAATTAGATAAGTCTTCCCGAACTCACCCTTTGACAGTTTCAAATATGGTTTCTCATTCTTGAGAACATCAAGCACTTTCTTTATATGACACACATGTTCATCCGAGTTTCTACTGTACACAAGAATATCGTCCAGATATACAAGAATAAAATGATCAAGAAAAGGCCTAAATAAATCATTCAATACCCTCATAAACGTGGCTAGAGCATTGCACAGTCTGAATGGTATCACCATCCATTCAAACAACCCTGTTTGGTTTTGAACGCAGTATTCCAAATGTCCTAATCTGCAATTCTAACCTGGTGATAGCCACTATGCAAATCGATATTTGAAAAGTAAACAACATTTTTCAACTAATCTAACAATTCATCATACAAGGGATAGGGTATCAAATCTTCACCATGATCTTGTTCAACACACAATCATCTATGCACATTCTCCATGTGTCGTCTTTCTTCGGTGTTGTTGTACTATTTAATAGCCCCCCATTTATTGATTTAATAGCTAATATTATATTGATAAATGGGGACCCTTTAAAAAATACCTCCAAAAAACTTAACACTTAAGCGCTTTCTTTTTCAATTCTTAGGAATAAATTTCTAAATAATATAAGGTATCAAGTCAAAAACCTTTACGACTAGCAATTCTTGCTTTATCGCATATCGATGGATCATGTATGTCAAAGGTTAATTAAAAAATTGGGATTTTTGAATTGTGATAAGAAGGGATCACCGTAATAAACTTATGGTATCATTAAACTTTCCATTTAAGGCTAAGACTTAAAGTATTTCTTGTAGAATAAAGTTTCTATCGCAATCGCATATCAACATTCCCAAAAAGAAAAACTAACAAAACCTTTGAAATATGTGAGTTGCGATATTGCGACATAACAAGCCAAAACGCATCGCATCATGACCCTTACTCAAAGGCCAATATTGTGAACTATGAAAAGTTTGCGAAACACGATATGACCCGAACCCGATGGAAGTATACAATAAATGTTATAAACTTTGGTTAAGTTCGGCGCATAGTAAAAGGTCAATGTATGCAATAAATATGCATTCAAGCAAAATGTCCTTTAAACGTTAAAAGGTACACTTCTCACATTGCATCTCACAAAATTCTAAATAACTCTGAAATAACACATAATCGAAAATGGGATACTGTGATCATATTTATTGCAATTGCATAATCGACATTTCACACATAAAACTCATCACCTTAAAGTTTTTTCCTTACACATTTGTGATGTGATGGCTTAAATGAATACTAATGGCCATGATAAAAGATCTTAGTGCATATTTAATGAGTTTTAATGGCATTTATGTTTAAAACAGATCGACGTGATTTGAAATCTTTCATCTGCATTTTCGAATAAAAGCTTCTTCCTTGTCACCTTTTGGAGTTAACTGTATCATTGAATTTTCACTCTAATTTTTGCTCTGTGTTTATCCAATAATCTCCATTTGCTCCATTTCAGGGAACCTCCGTAGGAAACAACATTTGCGAAGATGGAAAAGAAGGGAAAAGTTACTGCATATAAGAAATCATACATGATACCCATTTTCTCTGATACCACATGCAACAAAGACAAAGGAACCACATCATGGGAAGCTATGTATAACCTAATAGAAGAAGAGAAACCTAGGCCACTGGAAACAAAGGCAATAGTTGATGCTAAAGTATCATATGACGCTTCCTACTTTGAGGCAACATGTTCATTTTTACACATAATAGTAGCAAGACCTAAGATATTAGCATACATAGATATGGTAAAATGGGTGATTGATGATGTAGATGTCTCAAACAGAACTTTTAGGGATTCAAGACTTAACATCATGGGGTATTTCACACCAAACAATCTGCCATAGATGTACCATCTACCAGAGCCTCAATATCTCTATAAAAAACATTTCCTTGATCATTTCGCCAAAGAGAATGAGGACCCATTGGACGTTACACACACCTGGAGGTCAGGTAGAGGCAAATTCAAACAGGAGAAATTTGGTATGTACCCAATTGCTTCCCTCTCCGCCCCACATAATTTTGTAGTTGTGATGATGTGTAGATTATTTGGTAAAGATGATAGCACCAAATTTTATATGGAATGGCTTCCATTAATTGATGCAGCGGTTAACATAACAATTATGAACTAGAGATAGATTTTATCAGAAAATTTAGCCATGGCTATTAGGGAATATAGAAAAAAGAGAAGTGTTTCCTCAAGAACTTTTCCTCCTTTTTATATGAGCTCTTATGTTATGGATGCCATTTGTTTTTTTTCTCAATTTCCATGTATGGGTTGGAAGTGGACTGTACGGAACCCTCTCCCCATCCATGTATACCATAAAATTTTGTGGGAATCCCAATTCAATCCCCATTTTTACATGATCGATAAGCAGATGTGAGTAAAGAAATGGCGTGAACGACCTCTCTAGTTGGGACCATGCAATATGGAAGACCAAGTGCGCAGAAATATATCCACGCAAAAGATTTTAACAAAGTACGTGAAGCATTGAACAAGGTCCACAATGTGAAGCAGACTGACTGGGACCTACGTGTACCAGTGGTTCTCTGGGCTTATAGGACCGCGTGCAAAAACCTGACTGTGCAGGCACCGCCAAGGCTGAAGTATGAAGCAACCACAGTAATCCCTATAGTACTTGGAGAACTTAGATCATGCATGATAGCACCAATAGATACGACGGCTCGCGGAACCTTGGAAGCAGAAATTCAATAGGGAAATCTCTCACTTCAAGAACTTGAAGAAGAAGAAAGGATACGATAAAGGAAGAAAAGTGCTCTCATGGATGCAGAGGTCAAGAAGCTGGAGGACGAGATAAAGGAATATTTTCTTGGAAAAAAACCAGGGTGATAAGGTAGGATGTGTACGATCATGATGATAGGTCTAAGGCCTATCGCCACGAATTGATCAGTTTGATGCCTTGGCTTGGACTACACATTGCTAAGCGTATTGACCAGGGTAACGCATTCTAGATGGTAAAGTGTGTAATGCCGACCGTAACAATAAAAGGTGTGTATTCTCTAAGAAACATGATGGATGATAGGATAAACTTTTCATGGGTGGTGCGACCACCTGACTAGTCGAAGGAAGAATAGTCTTAGTGCTCTAGGCAGTTGAAAGGGAACATGGCACTATAAAATATTATGCCCAGGAGCTGTACGAGGATGACGTTGTGCATAGAAGAAAAGAGTCACAAGGTCCACGACCGTGTATGGGGGTTTGTGCTACCACATAGGTTCACCAGAAAGTGACAGTTGAAGTCGCTATTCATGATGGGATGCTCGACTTGAGACCAAATGGAGTAGGCAACAAGCATTTAAGACGTGATTAATGTGCAAGATTTGGGAAAATCTATTGCCAAGGGACACTTACTGAACCAGATTTGGGGGGAATGGTTGAATTCAAATTCAAAAAGTGCTATAAAATACAAAGGGCTACCCAGCAAAAAACACTTGGTCATTTGCGAATTGAGCTATTGAGCAGAGCCCTGATTGTTGCATGTCGAGTGTTGATTGAGCCCCTCAGTCTGCGAGTGCTAGATTTTTGGACATATATGATAGCAACAGCTGAGGATGTTATGGAGATAACACAAATGACCATTGAGGAGGCCGACAGGCCTACAGTTAGCGTGCTAAAAGGTCTCGATCTCAATATGTCTGCACTCCCTTGAGAGACCTTATATGTTTTGCAGGATGGGATGACTGTAGAGCTACGAGCTAGGGAGAGTGCGCACTACAAGTCCTCAGTGAGAAGAAAATCAATATGGAACAACTGATCTTGTAGTGTGTTGGGCCTAAGAATTATCCCTAAAATACGTCCACTTTCACTCTATTCAACATCCACTTTCTCTCAATTCACACATTTTCTCCCCTATATTCCACCACCATGTCACCACATCAGCTTCACTTTCATCATTAAATGGGTTACCATTGTGTTTTCCAAAACACTATTGATTCTTAGTATTTTTAAGTGAATTTGTGGTTAAAATTTAGAAAATAATATCCATATACTTATACCTAAAAATTAGAATGAGTTTGTTCACATGTGTAGGTACAGAGGAAGCTTCTAAGGCAGCGTTATGTGGCACTCTATGTTCAAATTCGAATTTGTGGAGATCATGGACCTCATGGATAAGATCATGGATCTCATGGAGAAGATCATGGAGGATAGGGTTAAGTGTCACCATTGGTTGAGAAATATGTGGATTTGAAGAGGGAATAGTGGATCCACATTTATGAGTTTGTTATCATAACTTTTGTATAAATAGGAGTGTTATCTCCTTCATTTGTAACTATGGAATTTAAAATTTAGAATTGAGAAGTTTGAATTTAGTACCTTAGGATCTTCTAAGTTTGTAAGGAGAAGTTAGAATTTGGAATCATTGTAATGGAGATTTTAGAACCTCCTGGAATGTAGAACTTGTAACTGAAAATTGAAATTGAAGATAAACAAAATGGAGCTTCTTTGATCTTCTACATTTGACTTCTCTTTTGATGTGCTTGTGCATCCTTGGAAGGGCCCCCATTGTTTAGCAAGTATGCTTTTGTTTTGGCAAGCTTTCATTTTATGTTTGTTTGTAAATTTCATTAGGATCATATGTTTGAAATATTAATGAATGAACTTTCATAAGAAAGTATTAATGTTTCTTTCAATGAATCCTATTTTTTATTTAATGTTTAATTTCATTAGTGTAAATAGTTTGTTGTTTAAGATGATTATAAATATTAATGAGTAGTCTCCTGTAAGAGAGCTTTAATATTTCTTACACTTGTCACAATGTATTTAGATTTCATTTTTTTAAATGACTAAATAGGTGTTGGAGATCCCAATGAAAGACTTCTTGTAAGGGAGTTGTGGCATTTATTCACCTAGCTTATTTTAGTTTGTCTCTAAGTCCCTATATACTGGATGGTCCTTGAAGTTTACTTACTCGGATTGATAGTAAATGAAACTCTAATTTGCATCTGGGTTTTAGAGAAAACATTTTGGTGCCGCTGCTAGGGAGGATGATTTCGAGATAAACATAGGAAGTTATTTTTATTATAATTTCCATTTATGGATTAACTTGTGAAACTTGGTGACAGCAGGATCTTCATAAAGGAGTTCAAGCTTGGATCATTTTTTATTTTCATACTGCGTTAGTTTTGAATTCAGTCTTTTTAAAACCCCCCATTTCTTACTAATCCATCTACGAATGAGAAAATTGAAGATTCTGAACAAGTACTTCTTGGATAAAAAGCACAATATTGAAGACTACTTTCAAAATAACCTTGAGCCAACTCCAAGAATAAGGCAGGTTACTCACATGCTTGCAAATAATCAGGTAAAAACTTTAAATCTAGATGTGAGCATTTTTGAATTTTTAGTCCGTAGATGGCTTCACTTGAAGCATTCTTTTACCTATGAAATAAAAAGAAAAGACTTTCAAGTTAAGGTAGAATAGATTAGAGAAATAAAATGAGATCTCATATGGTTTTCTTTGTCTTGTTTTCAAAAAATTAAAAATAAAAACAATCATTATCATTTTTCATGAATAAATTCAGTAGCACAATAAGAGCCACTTCCTCCATGCTATTGATTTATTTTCATAATTAAATAAAAATCTCTTGCAAGGAATTTGCAAGAAATCAAAATCATTTTTTTTTTAATTTGTTTATTTTTTATTTCAAAATTTAAAAATTAAATTTGTAGCCTAGTGATTTGATCAATGTGTTAAAACTTGCCATGTTTATTTTGGCTATCATGTAGCCTTTTCATTCCACTCTGCTTTCTTCATCCTCCACATCCTTGCTTCTACTTCTATTTCTTCTTATCCAAACTAAACTCATTCTTCATTATCCTTCCCATCAGAGTTGGGACATTCAAATCACCTAAAAATCATCCAATCGAATTAATTTCCTAGGGCTAGATCATAAGGGAACAGGGGAGATAACTCGTGATTCTCCCATAAATAGAGGATTAATATACTCTAGATTGTTGGACATTAAGAAATCCAAGTCCAAGTTTAAATTTTTCTTGGTTATTCTTTTAGTTTCATATCTCTTTGGCTTTTGGTGGATTAGTTGGGTTGATGCCATATTCAAGCTATATGGCCACAATGATGAGATTGTTTATAGAGATGTATCTTTGCAAACTCAAACCTCTCTCCCAAACAAGAAGCCATTGAAAATCCAGAAGGAGATCTATGAGAAGTGCATAAGTGTAGACAAAGTCAATAAAACTCAAAGGTATTGCAACGCGATTCTGGACTACGATCGTTGAAATTTATACCTTTGGGGCAATATCGATTTGTTAACGGATATGGATCTTTTGACACAAATCATGCCATCCAATCTTGCCATCCAAACTGTTGTACGCATGATTCCATTTGTCAATCGCACGATGAGCATGCATAATTTTTTGTGGGATTGAATGCAGCATATCTTACACCTCATAGAAATTGAGCATTAGCCAGACTGCTAAAAGCCTTTGCATAGGAGATACTCCCTCAAGAAACATGTATAGCCATAAAACTAAAAATGCTCACACAACATAAAACTAAAAAGACACTAGCCCAATCCAACTCGCACCAGCAAAAGACACTAGCCTAACTCAAACAAAAATGCAGCAGAGAAACTCAAGCTTATTTCCTTGGTATTTTGACCATGTACAATAGTCAAACTTGGTGAGAGAATGAGAAAAAAAATTTCCCTTGAGATGTGTATGATTTTGACATCCCTTTTGACTGAAAACTCGAACAGAAGACATAGCAGTTTTGACATGTCTTTTTGAAACATGTTTTGTGATCAAACCAAAAAAAATCTAAAACGAAGACATGGGTTTTCTCCAAAATGGAGTGAGTTGCATAACCCAAAAATCGTTTGCTTGGATTCCTAATGGTTTGAGAGGAAATAGTGGTTCTTTGGGACACTAGTTTGGTGACTGCGTGAAGAAAAAATAGTTTTTAAAATTAATGCACAGACAATTACGAGTTTTTCTGGCAGTGAAGTAGATTTCTATGGCCATCAATCTCTTGCTATCAGTCTAAAAGGATTTGAAATTGAAAACAAGATAATAATGCGTCCACCGTTGTAACATGTACTAAATGCGACGTGGCATGTGCACTGTATGCCAACCTCCATCAAAGTAATCCCTCAATTACTGCAACGGATTGCAATAGCACTAAACATGGAGGAAAATTTGTACACATATTGTGCCTCAGGAACGAACTCAAACAAATGTGGAACCTTTTTGTTAGCTATCATGGCACCGGTGTCTTCATCATAAAACTCCACCTACTCGGCCTTGTTCGTAATCACTTTAGCCCACAAGACAGTCACAAAAAGAACAAACAAATCCTCGTTTCCTTAACTTGAGCTGCTTCATGTCTATGTTCAGGTTCAGATATCTTATCTATGAATTGGATAATGTTGGTTCCATTGAGAATAAGCACATTATGAAGACAGTTTGGATAGGACTACGTGAAACAATTTTCTCTATACTATTGCGGAGTTTTCATGATGGCATGGATGTTTACAGTTTTTTGTGGTCTCTTGATCAATATTATTCTGGAAACATGAGGGGAGTTCAGAAAAATAATGGCTACTTGACCGATAACATATCAGATATTGATACATTTTTCACAGATGAACAACACAATCCCCACCTATATTGCTCAAAATCTCTCCGATTACTTTTTCAAGATATGTCAAGTTTTGTGCACCTTGGTTGTCAAGAAGATGGATCACTTGTTGTTAAATTGCATGGTAAAGACTTTCCCATATTGGACTTACTAGAATGTGGTTTGGATGGTGTTTCATATTATTTGTTTTCTGAAGAAGCTGCAACATCCATGGCTAGCCAGCAGCCACAGATTTGATCTTTGAGTAAGAGAGTGAATATTACAAAAACCATTTTTATTCTACTAATTTTGAAAGAAAACACCATACATGTAGCGGTACCGAGTTATCCTTGCAAGTTTTGAAACATCAATTCCGCTTGATTCTAGGTTCACCGTTATATTTGAATTGAAGCATTCCATGCCATCAACTCTCTTCCATATATGAGGACACGATTTGGCATGCAATAATTTTAGCTGCGCATAAGGATATCAAATCACTTCTCTCTTTAATCTGGTTGTTATTATAAACTCTATATTTGGTAAAGTCTTTCTTAAAAGAACCAATAAAAATAGTAGGATCATTTTGGTTGTGAAGTCTAGGATATGTCGAATTAGTTTCAAATAGTTTTAAATGGAATGGAATGTTCTCTCAGCACTCTTGGAAATCGTAAAAAATGCACATTGTGCAGAACGGTTTTGTAAATGGAAATCATGCCATATGTTCATAATAGTTTTGTAATCTGCTACCCAAAAGACTGTTCCAGAAACTTTCTACTGAGGTAAGTGATCTGCGTTTTTAATATTTTGCCTAGAATAACAAGGGATCTCAACCCAAGATTTTTTCCATAATGTTTTGTAGGACAGACACCATTTGAGGAGCTCGGTCATCTTTTTAGTTTGACTGTGCTCAACAGATATTGGTATTATCACTTTTCTTCTGTGCTATTATTTTTGTTCGGTTTGGGTATTTATTAAAAATGGACTTTTATCAACATCGGGAATTGGACTAAAATTACGCTTTTGATTCTCTTAATTTGTTTCATTTGGCATTAATTTTTGCGTAAGAATCATCAAGGAATTGGCCATTTATTTTTAATACACTTATGTTCTTTATGCCAAGATTTTTTTTTTGCATATTTAGGATGATCAACTGATCATTAAGGAAACTAATTGTGTCCACAATTGGTCTTGAAAAGACTAATTTCATGAGAAATTCTAAAGAACAAGTCCATGAACATAAACGAAATTTCCAGAAGATTACAAGTTCTTGCAACTTCTTGTAATATCTTAATGGTTTGACATGTTGCATGACAGATTAGCAAATTCGAAGAGCTAGGGTTTGTTCCTAAATGTACAAGGATGGTGAAATACCTATCCACACTTGAATTCAACATCTATAGGTGGTTGATCAACGCTATTCAAACTCAACTATTTTAGCAAAAAGTCTGGAATTAAGGAGCATATTTGCTATTTTTTAGATTTTGCATGCCAAAATTCACTTTTTCCCAGCAAGATACATTATCCATTCCTCACAATCCGCATACACTTCATTACATTTTCATCAATGTTAACCCACCAATAAAACCAATGAAGCTCATCTACAAGCTTTTTTTTCCACTTTACATATTCGTTGTCAGTTTTCTTTTTCCTACCCTTGCAAATAAAACCTGGCTTCCATACACCATTGAGTCCATAGTCCTTGAGTCTAAATAATTTTCTAAAAACACCTTGAAGCTTGCATGCCTTAAGGGAAAGCTATCATGCCGATAAACAAGGGAATACATCAATGTCCCTTGTTCGTCGGATCTTCTGAGTATTTGACAACAACAAAGTCATTCATACTTAGAAAGATGTGTTAGGGGCATCTTGACTCTCATCCACACCAAAGGTCGGAGCTCTCGTGTTGACTAGTGGCATCCATTAATGGCCACTAAGTTAACAAATTCTTGTTATGTTCGACACCAAAACATTTATTCACATGACAAGAATTGTGCCACTGAGCATTGAAGACTTGAAGACCAATCATTTTGGAGTAGAGGAAGTAGATTTACTTTCATTACATTTCAGTTTTTAATGTAAATGACTTGAGGACAAGTCAATAAATAAGGCTAGGGGAAGTGTAAATTATGAATTTTTTACACCTTCCAAGCCTTATACATTTTCAGTGGCATTCAGCAGCAGATTTCGAACATTTAGCAGAAGATCCAACAACAGATTTAGTAGCAGATGTAGCAACAATAAAAGATTCACTTTTTCAACTTCATCCACCGTTTTCACAACCAAGTGAAGAAGACTATGATCATAATTTTGCAGCCACAATGCACAACTTTCATCCATTTTTGAAAGGGTAAGTTGTAGTATGATATTTTCTAACTTTTAACCATTTAATTCCTTGAAATCTAGAATGATAATTTTTGGAAAAAACTTCCTTTCTTCATTTCATAAAATTGCCAAAACCATCAGTTTGGGGGGGATACATTTACATTCATACTTTGTCACATTCATATTTTTCCATATTCATATATCACATTCTAAAACACACATACCTTCAAAATATATTCACTATTACATGAGCATATAAATGGCTTTGTAAAATGTACTTAAAAGCTAATTGGATGCAACACAATCATGTTTGTTACACAAGAACCAACCATGATGCATTCCAACAAAAATACTTTGCAATAAAAATCAAATTATCATTATGCAAAGTTCATACATTAAAATTGAAGGCAACAAACAAAATATGGTTGAAACACAAGAACCAACCAAGTTGCAATTCATCAAAAACACTTTGCAAAAGTTAAGTAAATGATATCATGCAAAGTTTAAGCCAAAGCTCAAGTATCAAAAGTAATGTAATAAATTGCATGAGGACATGCAATACCTTTAGTTTGAGGGTATGTTGGGCCTAAGAATTATCCTTAAAATACATCCACTTTCACTCCATTTAACATCCACTTCCTCTCCATTCACACATTTTCTCACCTCTATTCCACCACCATGTCACCACATCAACTTCACTTTCAACATTAAATGGGTTACCATTGTGTTTTCCAAAACATTATTAATTCTTAGTATTTTTAAGTGAATTTGTGATTAAACTTTAGAAAATAATATCCATACACTTATACCTAACAATTAGAATGAGTTTGTTGACATGTGTAGGTAAAAGGGAAGCTTCTAAGGCACCCTTATGTGGCACTCTATGTTCAAATTCAAATTTGAGGAGATCATGGACCTCATGGATAAGATCATGGATCTCATGGAGAAGATCATGGAGGATAGGGTGATGTGTCACCATTGGTTGAGAGATATGTGGATTTGAAGAGGGAATAGTGGATCCACATTTATGAGTTTGTTATCATAACTTTTGTATAAATAGGAGTGTTATCTCCTTCATTTGTAACTTTGGAATTTAGAATTTAGAATTGAGAAGTTTGAGTTTAGTACCTTAGGATCTTCTATGTTTGTAAGGAGAAGTTAGAATTTGGAATCATTGTAATGGAGATTTTAGAACCCCTTGGAATGTAGAACTTGTAATTGCAAATTGCAATTGATGATAAACAAAATGAAGCTTCTTTGATCTTATACATTTGAATTCTCTTTTGAAGTCCTTGTGAATCCTTGGAAGTGCCCCCATTGTATAGCAAGTACACTTTTGTTTGGTAAGCTTTCATTTTATGTTTGTTTGTAAATTTCATTAGGTTCATATGTTTGAAATATTAACGAATGACCTTTCTTAAGAAAGTATTAATGTTTCTTTCAATGAATATAACTTTTTATTTAATGTTTAATTTCATTAGTTTAAATAGTTTGTTGATTAAGATGATTAGAAATATTAATGAGTAATTTCCTCTAAGGGAGCTTTGGAATTTCTTCACCTAGCTTAGTTTAGTTTGTCTCTAATTCCATATATATTGGATGATCCTTGAATTTTACTTACTCGGATTGATAGTAAATGAAACTCTAATTTGCATCTGAATTTTAGACCAAACACAGCGCAACGAAATGGTGTCGTAGAATCAACAACAATAGACGATGCTTTCCAAAGTGTCCCAGAGCTGGTCATCCCAGTAGATATACCAGTAGAGGCGCGAATCCACAGGTTAGCAGCATGGGTATGAGAGGCTAGGGAGGAAATGAAAAAGGTTTAGCTGGAGCTGAACCTTTAGATCGCCAAGCTGCGGTTAAAGGTGCAGCCGTCCACCCCTCCGGAAGTCAGAGAATAACATGCTAGCGCTATCATAGCAGGACTAGAGGAAATTGGTAGTGCAGTGCGAGACTGCACTAGCATGTTGGAAGAATCATTTGAGGTCCTCAAAAATCTGCAGGAGGACCCCAACATCTAGTTCTTAGAGACAGAGTTGCGAGAACTCGAACAGTAGTATGATAGCATCAAAGGAACTACATAGACGTTGGCCCTCACTCAGAAGCTCATACAGATGCAACAAGCTAAAGCGCTGAAAGTACAGGTGTTCGTGACACAACACAAGGAAGGAGTCCTGAAGTCGCACATTCAACCTTGGATCGATGAGGCCATCACAATCACAATAGAAATTGAAGGAAAGCTCGCAGAAATGTAGGGGATGCATGCCTTAATGCAGAGAAGCACTTCTGACACAGAGGTCTCGGAACAACGTATGCAGCAGATCGAGCAATCAACAGCTCAGTGTGCTGCTGACCTTGCTTCAGTTCGAGAACAGTTGGAGGGAATCCATGCAAAGGTCTCTGCGCCAACAGAGAGACTTGAGGGCGAGCCACGATTTTTGTGTTGGGGGCTTGTTGGGCATGGAATCCCCCCAAGGCATGTTTTGGGGCTTAAAGCCCATGTTTTGACTGAATCTTGTTGTAAAATCTCCGCGAATTATGGGAGCGGGGTTCGAAAGTATGATAGAGTCATAGGAATGTCCACCCTAGTTTTTGTAATATAATGTCGGCTGGATAGACCTACCCATGGTTCGTGGACAATAGGATTGTATAAATAGAGTGAGGCTCTAAGTATAGAAGATAACTAGTAACCAAGGAACTAATAGAAGGATGAGAAGTCTAAGTGATCAAGTCAAAGTGTATAGTGTGTCTGTGGGTTGTAGATTAGGAGAAGGCTCTACAACTGAGTGTGCAGAGGCCTAGTAGTCCGTAGCTGAGTGCGTGGACCCCTGTAGCTGAGTGCGTGGGGCGGGTCAAGTCTGTAACCATTGGAAGAATCAATAAAGAGAAGTTTTGGTATAATTTTGTGTATCTTTTTCTAGTTTAATGCATGATTGGATATAATTTGCAAGTATACTGTTTATTTACTGCATGAACCTATAAGAATGTTTTATATTGTTAGTATAACTTAAGATATTTAAGTAGGAAAAGGTTCTTAATTAATAGTGGAAGATAAATAAGATCTCGGCTAATAGTGCAAAGTGCGACACAACCCCTGGTTAGGGCTGCGTGAAGGCAGGGTATCCGGCCATGACGAAAGGAAGGTGCACGAAGCCGCCTGCATGCAGAAACAAAAAAACAACCAGTCAAACCTCTCAGACATCTCAAGGGTGCAAAACCTAGTTCTAGCACCCTCCCATACTACTTCGGGTGAGACCTCAGTCCGCGCTCCACAGACTGTTGCCGAAAGGGCCAGTAGTACAAGGATTTGCTTGGCTAATTAACTACGAACCTAGGTAGGCCCCAACAAGCCAACAGAAGCCTCATGCCTACGCTCAACCTTCTGCTTTGTGTGTTCAAGCTCATCCAACTAGTAGAAATGGATAAGGGGAAAATATAAACAAGAAAACCTATGTCAGATGTCTTACATAATTCTCTGAAGGAACAACCTCTTCTTCTCTTAATAAGTCGGGATCCCTCTTCCACCCCAAAACATAAATAAGTTCCCATGCATAGTCCTCTTGAAAAATGCAAAGGTGAAAGAAGAGAAAGGCTTCCCACGCAAAGATGTGAAGCCTACAACTCCACCGAGCACTGACCAGGCTTGTTAGTAATGGAGCAATGTGTGTGTTCTTGTGTGACTTCATCACGGTACTGTCCATGCCTACCAGCAGAAGAGGAACACCAGAGATGGAAACTTATACTCTGAAAATCTTCAATTCACGAGCTAAACTACCCTTCACGAATTCGAAACACTGTGATCAAGCTGAACTTTTGATTGTGTTTGGCTGAGTTGGCAAAAGGTGAACCATATATGTCCATGGGGTAAATGGGGAAGCTGAAGTAGCTTGCACAATGATTCAATACTCCCCAAAAGGCCAAGGCCCTGTGCTGTCAATGAAGCAAAACAGAGAAGATGGAATTCTACTAGTGTGTCGCGAAGTGTTGTAGCAGCTACAACCACCCTCCAAAATTTTGGCTTGCACCTAATTTTGGAGCCTCCCTTGTGAGTTTCAGTTAATGACTACACAAACTTGAGTTCACTCTGTGAGCTCATGTGAGTCATCACATCCACCTTTCCTGTTCATTTCTCCAAGTCCTGCATGTTGATGTGAAAGTCATGCTTACGACCATGTTCTAGTTATGCTCAAAGTCTTCGCTTCATGTGTACTTGTTGTGTTCACTATGAAAACACCTATCACACTCACACATGGAGTCAAATTCACTGTCATGCAAGCGTTGTGATAGTCAACCAATGATCAATCACAAGTGTTACACTTGTCACTTACACCATCAGTCATTCATGTTCTACATGTGTGTCTGGATGGTTTGAGTCATCTCGTTGTCGAGTCATGCAAGTGTGTGTTTGGAATATCACATATGCATATTTAACTCATTCACACACTTAGTCATTTCGTTGAAGTTATGACGATCAGACTCCCCTCTGACAACCAGACCATCACCCTGCCATTGAATCGATCGATTGTCACCTAAAACAATGCAGAAGCACCAAGCAAGTCATTTCAAGTTGTACTTCCCACAATAAAATCAATCAGTCTCCATGATGGTCAAGCAGAGAGTTTGACCCAGCAGCTACCTGGGTACTAACTCCCTTGAAAAATTACACAAAATCTGCGAGCATTTCCCACTCTGCTGACTGAGAAAATTGTGCAGATAGGCCAGATAGATACCCAGTGCTCGTCCTTGTCTCTCTCAGGAAATTGTACAATTTTCTCAACAAGCCCTCCCGATAACCGACAGACTACTCATGTAGAAAATTGCACAATTTTCATGAGGAGGCCCTCTGCTTCCCAGCAGTCCACTCAGATCGAAAATTGCACAGCGATGATCAACATGCTAACCTCCCAGCATCCGCGCAATTTCCCTTGCCAGCAGCTCCTAGTAGCAGACTGCTAGTTCCCTCTAGGAATTGTGTAGTTTCTACTGCCAAGCTCCTAGAAACTGGCTACCAGTTCCCCTCAGGAATTACGAAGCTTTTGCTGCCACTGACCCAGTAGCTAGCTGGCAGTTCCCTCCAGGAATTGCGCAGTTTTGGCTGCAAAGGTCCTAACCAGTTCCTCCAAAAAATCGCGTAGTTTTTCTACCAAACCCCACTGCCCGCTTGTTCTAGAAACTGCGCATATTTTGCCTCGCCGGCCTCCATGCAACCCGAATTGTTCCCCTAAGAAATTGCATAGTTTTTTCCTCTAGTTGGGTCAGATGATCTAGATTTAAACAGGAATGCAACAGATTACAAATATAACCATACATATAGAGATACAATAGAAATAATACTTCATTTCATTACTGTAGAATACTGAAATATGCTTACAAACAAAAATGGATATAAACCAGCTAGGGCGATTGTATCTTATCTCGGATAAGAGATGTGGCGGCTACATGCCTCTGAAATATGTTACAATGAAGCTCGAAGGCCTATTTATTGTTGACAAACAATGGAAAACCCTAAACATCCAAAAAACTAACCCTAGAAGATGAAACACCAAATTGTGGGCCTTGTTTGGCTAAATTGGTACATCAACTTCCCGAGGTCATAACTTTGACATACGATCTCTGTTTGACGCGTACAATAGCTCGTTAGAAATATCTATCCAATCACTACAACTTTGGGAAGAGTAACATTGGTCCATAGTCCTATGTTTCTCCCAGATTTCCCAAAAAATGTCGATTAGCGCCTCAAAATGGATCCGGAAGTTCAAGACCCGAAAAACTACTAAAAATAGTAAATTGTGCTACAATTAAGGAAACTGAAAAACTGAAAGAGACAGTTCTAGGTGTCCAAGTGGGATAGGTGGGTAGCCACCAACATCCACCAGGATCATTCCTTCCCCCTTAGGAAGCAATGGTCCCCATTGCGTTGAGTTCCTCCATCTGCTGAACTTGGTCCCTGGTGAGTTGTTCTGCAATCTTTGATGTGTCTAGTAATGGTGGGAAGCATGGTCGAGGGTGGTCCACATTGAACACTCTGTGCAAGTGAAGGAATGCAAGAATGTTGTTCTCCAAGGCATTGTTCCCCATAGCCTTGGTACTGGTCTAAGGACCATGTCGGAGTGGTTAGAGCTTTTGGTGGGCTCTTTTAAGGCGTTCTTTATGCAGATGCAACCATACTTTTTCACCCACCTGAAACTTGTGTGGTACCCCTGTGGGTGAGGAGAAGTTGTTCCTGTGTTCTTTCATGACCGTATCCCTCTGTTGTTGCTGCTGCATGGAGGAACCCTTTGCGGGGATGATGGATGTGACAACAATCTTCCTCTCGCTTTGGGAGCGAACCAGATAGAAAATGAATTTCCTAGTGTAGGAGATGAGCTTTCTTCCTTTCTTAGCAGTGATCAAAGAGGTGGTGGTAGGTGGGGCTACCTCTGGTATCCTGTATAATGAATTACCCAAAGTAAAAATAACTGCGTGAGGCCTTGACTCATACACCATGTCGCCTCCATAAGTATGGTTGGCCAAATAGTACATCACAAATATCAAGAGGTGCAACATCACATAATAACTCATCTGTAAAGGGCTTGATGTTGTAGGGAAGGCGACACTGCTCACGGACTCAGAGATCTCGTCCTTGGTGAAGCCACCCGATACTATATGGTTGCGGGTGTGGTGTAGCCGGTAGGCCCAACCGCTTCATGACCTCTGCTAAAATGAGGTTCATTTGGCGGCCACTGTCAATAATGAATTACAGCGGCGAACCCTTCACCCACATCTGTGAGTGGAAAATACATTCACCTTCCTCTAGATCTTCGGGCTCATTCTTCTGGATCTTGGCAGTGGCAACAGTGGCGGTGGATTCTGCGTTAATGATCTGCTTCCTTTTTCCATTCCCCTTGTTGGGTTATGACTCAGGGTCATAGCATGCGTCTGATTCTGAAGCCTTCAACTCAGCCACCAACGACTGCTTGGTCCGACACTCACTTGTGTTGTGAGTGGGGCTCTTACGGAACTCACACCATTTTCATGTGTCCTTCTTCAACTTTGTGATGTTGTTATTTTCTGTAGGTTCGACGGGTTGTCTTGGGTTGCCCCTTCTTCGCTTTGTCCTTAGTTCTACGATTTGGGGAAGCCTTTCCCTTGCTTTGGATTCACAGATCCAAAGTCTCGCTTCCTCTGTTTAAACTATTGCTCGATTTTGACAGCGTATTGGTACGCCATGTCGAGCGAGGAGATGTTCAGGAACTCCATCTCTTCCTAGATGTACCTGTGTAGGCAGCCACAGTATTGGAGTACCAAATGTAGCTCAGAATCCTTGATACCCAACTATGTGTGAAGGCTATGAAAAATGTTCGTGAACTCTAGCACATCTTGGTCCCTTCCCTGCCGCAATGTGGTCCACTTTCTGTATTTATCCTCATAGCTTTTGACAGGGCAGTACTGCTCCTCGATGGCATTTGGAATGAATTCCAAGTGGGTGTGACTAAGAATAGTGAGCCCGTACTTTCATCCTTCTACTCATAGTAGGTTTCCCAGTAGTCCTTGACGTGGGGGGCTACTTTGAGAAGAGCGAAAATAATCTTTTCCCTACTGGAAAAATCATGAATAGGAAAATAACCCTCTAGTAGATTTAACCATTTATCTACGGCATCTACGTCTATCTGACCATCTAATATGGCGATTTCAAAATTAACTTGTATCTTAAACGATGTGGCATTTCTAGAGTAGCTGTTGGAAACTGATGCGTCGCCTCTAGGTAGCCGTTGAAGGATCTGGGCAAAGTTGTCCATCATCGCATTCCTTTGCCGCTCGAGGGCTTCTTCGAGCAAGATTTTGATAGGATCTCCTGCCCCCTTGTCCTTCTTTTCATCTGCCATGGGAGGCCATTGGGATTTGTGAGGCTAGTCTTGCAAAGGTTCGATCAGTTGAAGCCCTAACTCCTTATATCTTGAGCTTGTTGGGGACATGAAAAGAAAAATAGAGAAAGAGCAGACCACTTTGATACCACTGATCCAGATTTAAACAGGAACGCAACAAATTACATATATAACCATACATATAGGGATGCAGTAGAAATAATAATTCATTTCATTACTGTAAAATACTGAAATATGCTTACAAATAGAAATGGATATAAACTAGCTACGACAATGGTAGCTTATCTCTGAGAAGAGGTGTGGCAAATACATGCCTTTGAACTGTGTTACAATGAGACTCAAAGGCCTATTTATTGTTGAGAAACAATGTAAAACCATAAACATCCAAAAACCTAACCGTAGAAGATGAAACGTCAAACTATGGGTCCTGTTTGGGTAAATTGGTACATCAGCTTCCTGGGGTCGTAACTTTGGCATACGATCTCTGTTTGATGCGTAAGATAGCTCATTACAAAGATATATCCAAGCACTACAACTTTGGGAAGAGAAATATTGGTCCTTGAAACCATGTTGCTCCCAGATTTCCCAAAAACGTCATTTAGGGCCTCAAAACGGCTCCAGAAGTTTAGGACCCGAAAAACTGCTAAAAATAGTAAATTATGCTACAATTAAGGAAACTAAAAAACTAAAAGAGACAATTGTGGGTGTCCAAGTGGGATAGGTGGGTGGCCGCCAACATTCACTGTCGATCTGGATTGCCCATCTCCATCACTCAATGGCTGTTGTGTTGTTTTCATCAACAGTTCCCGGGGCCTCCATCTCGCCTCGCAAACTTCTCACCTCTCCCAGTGACCTGCATATGAAATGATCGTGTATCATGGTAGACTAGGAGGCTTTTGGATTTGATGTCTTCTCATCATGAGTGACTGTAGGAACATGTACACAAACAGACATGGTGTGACGATGAACGAGATGAACAAATGGGAGAACATGCAAAGGGACAGGTTCACCAACGAACTAAAAAATGATGCATGAAAAGAGATGTGCTCATGAATGGATGATCATGAAAATATGTGTTCGCAGATGGACGGATGAGAAAAAGTGCAAGACGTGCTTATGGACGAACGAATGAACAAACATGCACCTTTTTCGAACAAATGAACATATCAAGCCTTCCAACATACAAGCAAGGACAAACATGCAAAAGAAACATTAAAGCAAACCAATGACCACTGAAGAGTCCGTGCACTTTGCCATGTGGAGGTGAATTTGTGACACACCATGAAGACATCCATCACCCAGCAGCATTATAGCTCGACATGCACACTAGCAACATCATGAATGTACTAGCACTATCATGTCGAGTAATGTCATGAGTCATGGCATCCACATCTCTACTGTGGGCCATACGGTCTATCAATGTAATGTAACGTGGAAGTCCAAGAGACCCAGTTGTTGTACAAAGATTCATGTAAATTCAAAAATTCATGAGGGTATTCGAACAACCACAAGGGTTAGTTTCATCCTTGGCTATAAATAGTCCCTCATTTGTACATGCAAAGGACTTTTTCACCTCAACTCCTCCCACATAGCCAAGAGAGTCTATAATATTTTCTTGGAGAAGTAAATGATAGCTCCAACGCCCCTTACACAGGGTTAGTGATGTATGGTCACTACTACACCAAGGGCACTTTTAAGACATTTTTTTAAGAAAAAAGAAATCTTTTGTCTTAAAAAATCATTTTTTATTTTAGTTGTTTTACAGTAAAAATTAATATCAATTTATTTGTCTTAAATATAAACTGTACGACAAAAATAGTTTGAGACAAAAATATTTTAAGACAAAAATTTATATTTAAGACAAAAATAGTTTAAGACAAAAATAGTTTAAGACAAAAGTAGTTTGAGAAAAAAATAATTTAAGACAAAACTTTATATTTAAGACAAAAATAATTTAAGACGAAAATATTTTGAGACAAAACTTTATATTTAAGGCAAAAGTAGTTTGAGACAAAAATTTAAAGACAAAACATTATATTTAAGACAAAAATAGTTTAAGACAAGATTATTTCAAGACAAAAACAATTTAAGACAATTATTTTAAGACAAAACTTTATATTTAAGACAAAATCATTTTGAGACAAAAATATTATAAGAGAAAACTTATTATTTAATACAATGACCACTTTAGATTGAACCTATGTTTAATACGATATTTCACTTCGAATGAAAATGAAAAGCGGAGTGCTTAGGGTTTGACGCTACTCTGCAACTCGCAAACCTTCAAAGACTGCACCGTTCTGCCATTAACCTTCAGCCATAAGGCAACTACAGCACAATAAGGAACAACTATCACGCAATGGAACCCCCTCAGGGGGAGGACATGATGCCTCCCCCCGCTGATACAGAAAACGGCCTGCGAGAGACTGAAAATGTCAAGATGAACCATCCAGAAGATACATCAACAGAGAATGAAAATACGCTAACAAATAACAACACAAATGAAGAGCCATGAGTGATGTCAAACACCTGCAAGCTGGTAGCAATTGACAAACCCAAAATCGAGCTCCCAAGTCAGCGCATCAACACTCAGATCCAGTTTATGAGGGATCATGTTTTGATAGGAAATTTGATAGGCCTTTGGCCAACAGAGAAAGCTTTGCATGGTTGGATCGCAACCAAATGGAAGCTAAAAGGGCACATAACACTGCAGTTAGGGCCTAAGGGCTTCTTTATTGCCATTTTCAATTGTCTAGAGGACTGAAACAAGGTATTGGAAGTAGGATCATATTTCTTCAACGCAGCAGGGCTATACCTAAGAGGATGGATTGAGCGCTTTAACCTAGACAAAGAAGATCTGAGATAGGCACTGGTGTGGTTGCACCTTTATTCTCTCCCTCTATAGTATTGGGATGAAGACTCTTTGCGAGACATTGGGAATGGTTTAGGAGAATTGATCAAAGGGGTAGAGGAGACAAAGCTGAAGCGATACACCTCCTACGTGTGGATCTGTGTATACATGCACCTCGACAAAGCTCTCCTAGACACGGTAAGCCTCTACAATGATGATTATGAATGGTTACAAACAATAGATTACCAGCATGTATCATTCCGCTGTCGAAAATGCCATGCCTTGGGCCATTTATTTCGAGATTTTCCCACCAATATGAAATCCACGACCACCCCTTCAATAGACAAATATGACTCAGATGGGTTCAAAAAAGTTCCAAATCGCAAAAAGACCCATAAAAATTCCTCTACCTCAGTCAAAAAACCTGTCACCAGCACCTCCTTGCCTTCAACAAGCAACAACTTTGAAATCTTGCTCCAGCCGAAGGTTCGTATTTTAGATAATCAAAAACAACCTGAAGCCATTCCTAAGACTTCTGCCCATTCTACTCCATCAAGCTCAAAGAAAGCCTTTATTTCTAAGCAACCCACAGACACCAAAATGCCCTCTCCCAGTAACATGCAGAAAAGGACTGCTCAAGGTATGGAGGTAGATAGCACTCAGATTCAGCTCACGATTGTAGATGATACAGAGGCAGAGTAGGAAACAATACATCATATGGAAGAGGAACCGAAGAGCTTCGACATCGGAGATATAGATATACTGGGACTTGAACAGGCTTGTAAGAAAAAGGAATATGACAAAAGTCCTGAGCGACAACTAGAGAACTTAGAAGTAATTCTCTCAAGAGCACAGAAGTAAAGATCATTAGGCGTCCAAATTGGTAGTCAGTGGGATGGAAGAAATATCTTCAAACACAACAAGAAACGAGGACGGAAAACAGATCTTCAGAGAACCATCCACATAGGGGAGATGCTGGTGGAATCTGGAAGATACTCCAAGCTCGCTAAATACTATAATCCCCTTCCCAATCGTGAATCATGAAGCTCATCTCATGGAACATCAGAGGACTCAACAGCCCGGGGAAGGGACAATTAATAAGGAACATGCTACAACAGGAAAAGCCTCAAATTCTCTTCTTGTAGGAGACCAAGTGTAATTCCACAACATTGGATCAGATCCTTTCCAAAGCATGGCTAGGAAGAAAAGAAGTGGTGGTGGAAGCCAAGTTTCATTTAATAGGGACAAAGTTCATGGACACCTAACTAATGTCTACTTCCCCCAGGAGGCAACAAACAAAGTAGACACATTGAACACCCTAACTCAGATCAACTGAGAAAGATCCCACCCACTTTGGATCAAAGGAGGGGACTTCAACATGATTACAATATTCGAGGAAAAAAGAGGAGGACGGATCAAGCTAGACTATGAAAGCACGCACTTCAAAAACTATAACAACAGGCTTATAGATATGGAATTCAACAATGGTGTTTATACTTGGAATAACAAGCATGAAGATGCCCACCAAATTGCATCTCGGTTAGACAGATTCCTGATCTCTGATAACGCAATACATCTTGGCGGGGATCTCTTGGCCTCTATATTGCCACTCTCTAGCTCGGACCATTGGCCTATTAGGCTTCACTGGAAAAGATCGAGAGACAATGTTCACAGGCCCTTTCGCTTTGAACCCTTTTGGCTGAATCACCCTGATTTTTGTAACCTGATAACAAAGACATGGAGAAATTTCACACCACCAGAAGGTTCAAAAATGTACAAGCTCCAACAAAAGATAAAACATATCAAGGAAAAAATAAAACAGTGGAATCTCTTTACCTTCGGTAATATCTTTCAAGTGCAAAACACTCTTGAACAAGAAATGCAAAAATTATAGTAGAGAATCATAGCTGAAGGCAGATCCGAAACCATAGCAGAATAGGAACGTCAACTACAAACACAGATCTCAGAAAGAGCAATACAGGCAGAGATTCTTTGGAGACAAAAATCGAGGATCCGATGGCTTAAAGAGGGTGAACACAATACAAAGTTCTTCCTCCATACGACTATCCAACGGAGAATGCACAACAACATTACTCTCCTCCAAAATCGACAAGGGGAACATCTAGAGAAGCATGAAGATATAGAACAAGAATTCCTCACCCACTTTCGGAGGGTGCATCAGGAAACAGAGACTGATCGACTGCCAGCTATAGAGAATATCATCAAGATTATTCGTAAGATTGTAACTGAGGAACACAATCAAGTACTCCTTAGGCCTATTTCTTTACAAGAAGTGGAGACAGCTATGCAACAACTCAAAGTTGGGAAAGCACCCGGACCAGACGACTTCACTTTAGACTTCTTTCACAACTTCTGGGATCTAATCAAGGAGGAAGTCTGGCAAGTAGTTGAGGATTCCAGGGTTAACATATGGATGATTCCATCCTTGAATGCCACCTTCATCGCCCTCATCCCTAAGGAGGAGAATAGCCAGACTCCTGACAAATTACGACCTATTTCACTATGCAATGTATTGTATAAAATTGTCTCCACACACCTCAAGTCCCTGCTTCCTCTTCTTATATCACTAGAGCAACTAGGTTACATGGAAGGAAGGCAGATCACCGATGGCACAATTCTCACTCATGAAATCATTCACTTCCTAATGCAAACCAAAAAGGCAGGTATGGTCCTAAAAATCGACCTCTAAAAAGCTTTCAATACTTTAAGTTGGAAATATATTCAAAAAATACTGCTAGCCTTTGGCTTTATGCCCCCTTGGGTAAGATGGATTATGAGTCTCATCACTTCTACCTTTTTCTCAATTCTTGCCAACGGGACCCCCTCCACCCCCTTCTACCCGTCCAGAGGTATCCGACAAGGGGAGCTTCTCTCACCCTTTCTATTTGTTATTATGGCGGAAGGTCTTGGATGTTACATCAAAGATGCCCTTCAAAACTAGAAATTACGTGGTGTTTCTTTCCAGAATACCCTTCCTTTCACCCACCAGCAATTTGTGGATGAAAATATGTTATTTGGTCATCCTTCGATCCAGGAAGCCCGTAAGCTAAAATCATTTTTATCTAACTTTTTTGATGCCTCTGGCACCTGCATTAACAAATCAAAATCTCAAGTCTTCTTCTTTCATACACCTTCCATCACTCAAGCTTCCATAGCCAGAATTCTGGGCTTCTCGCTGGCATCTCTACCCTCTAAACACCTGGAAGCTCCAATGACAGCCTCTGCCTTAAAGCACTCATCCTAGAAAATCCTCCTAGAAAAACTGGAAGCCCGTATCTCTTCATGGACCTTCAGAGCTCTCAATATAGCGAGTCACCTAGTTCTAATCAAGGCAATGCTACAATCTATGATGCTCTACCTCTTCACGGTCCTGGCAACACCCAAATGGGTTCTTAAAGCAATAAAAAATCTTCAACGAGATTTTTTATGGGGGAATACGAAACAAAAAAGAAAATGGGCTTTGGTAAAGTGGGAAACAGTTTGTCACCCAAAATCCTCTGGAGGCACTAGATTACGGGATCCTCGGCACAGCAACGAGGTCATGGGAGCGTGCATCTAGTGGAGATGGCTCTCGAACCCATATAGTCCTTGGGAAATCCTCTGGACAGCTAAGTATGCTCATAATAGACCAGTGGATGATTTAATTCAGCTCAAAGAACTTGGCGTAGGGTCTCTAATTTGGAATGATGCTAAACAACATAAAGATCTAATCCAACAACACAGTTTTTGGGAGGACTCTTGGCAGCAAAGACCAAAATTGAAGGACCTACTCATGCCCCACCAGCTTTATGATTGGGTAGAGCAAACGATAATCAAAGTAAATCAACTTTGGGAGGAATTTCACAACCAAGGTTATAGGCAATGGTTATGCTCGAACCTCATTCTTGGGCAAGCCATGCAATCCATCAAAGATAGCCTCGATACGAAACTCTCAAACAGGAAAATTCCCCAATCAAATAAGAAAGACATCATCAGATGGGGTTATGAAACGAGAGGTACATTCACTTTCGAGGAAGCATATCATATAATACTAAGGGACCATACTGTCAACGATAGCCTCTGGCACAAAGTTTGGGAACCACCAATTTGGCCAAAAATCTCCACCTTTCTTTGGTTGCTGTGGCAAAATGGAATCCTTAGTTGGGATAATATAAGGAAACAGAGTTTTCATGGACCTTCCATCTGCCCAAATTGTAAACAGGCAGAAGAAACTAAGGAACATCTCCTAAACTCATGTTTTTTAGCAACCCGACTTTGGGAGAAGGTTAGCTTCAAATGTCAAAGAGATGGACGAAATAAGGAGAATTGAACCAGCACTATTCGTTCTTGGGCACCTCACCCTTATAAAAGCAAAATCTTAAACGCCTTATGGAAGCTAATACCAGGTTTCCTCATGTGGACAATCTAGAAAGAGAGAAATAGCCACATCTTCAAAGACAATTCCACTCCCATAGAAGTTCTATGGATCAATATATGTCAAAACATACGAGAAACCTTGATGCTCCAAACGTGGCTTGATGATGATTTGCCATCCACACCACAGGAACAAAATATATGGTTGAACTGGAACTTTTAGTGGAACCATGAGTAGGTACACCTAAGGAAAATCCCTCCCTCTGGAGATACACCTGACAAATGGACTCTACCCCCACCACACATGGTACTCCTCAACTTTGATGGAGCATCAAAGGGAAATCCAGGTAAAGCGGGATTTTGGGGAATATTTAGAAATCACAAGGGAAATGTTATCCAAACATTCATGGGGTCAATAGGTTGGGATACAAACAACTCAGTTGAATTAGAAAGAATTTGGAAAGGACTTCTCCTGGCTTAGAACAATAGATTATTCCCACTCACAATTGAAGGGGACTCTCAGATCTTAATTAACATGATCAACCAGATCTTACAGGGAACTCTAGCACATAAAGTGGGTAGCAGTTGGAGATTGGTGGAAAGGCTGGAATAGATTGAACAGTGGTTACTCATTCATAGATCAGTTACCATCAAGCACACTGGTCGGAATGGTAACAAAGTAGCAGACCTCCTAGCAAACATTGGCATTGAAAGTGGTAAGACTCTTCATGTAGGAGCTCTTAGCACTATAGCCAATACTCATCAATTGTAGGATTTCAATGATCTAGTGCAAAAGGAAAGGGAAAATGCAGAGGAATCACACCATGATGTGGGTGTCAACAAAGACATTTAAATGACAAGACGAATCCCCGGCCTGTTGGGAAGCAATCTGGCTAAGTGCTTCATCCTGAGAACTCACTGCAGATGGATTAAAAACACCTTGCAGGTGACATTTATTGACCCCGAAAGCTATGACGAGCTCACCTCCTTCAACACCATGGCCCATGCAAACCGTTTTGTTACTCCTCCCCTTCTCCATGGTGTTTGTCCTCCACAAGCAGCTGAACCATGTTTTAGAACTGCTACAGGCAGTTGCTACCTAATTCTCCCTTGTAAGGATTTTGGTACTGGTTTTCATTTTTTTCATTCGTGCCATTTTCTTCTTGATTTTGGTTCACCCACTATTGTTCTCGCTCATCTTCGCCTTGATTCCAATTCTTTCGTTGTCAATTCAGCTATGGCTCGCCTTAGGCACCACATGCGCAATAGGTGTGGGGGTTCGCGTGGAGGTTTTAACCACTCGCGAGTTTCTGCCTGTTCCACCTCTAACTCCCTGGACTCAACTACTGAATTTCCCAACTCACTCATTAACCCCACTCATAGCTACCTGAATACCAGAAGTGGGAGAGGTCGGAGAGACAATGTTGTCCACACCATGGATCTCCCACACCCTCCTCATTCTGGTCCTCACAACACACAATTTCATTTATGCGTTTCACTAAACAGGCCTACAACCACTGCTACCATCACAATTTCTTTCAAGGAAGAGTCTGCGATGTAAGCTACTCTATCCAGTCGTGGGAACAAGTAGAACAGGGAAGAGATAGGTAGTCATGGGATTAGCAACAAGTAGCATGGTGAAAGCAGTAAGGCTCTGCATGACAAAGATAAAGCTGGGGACACTGGTAAGCGACAGATGGATGCTGAAGGCACTGTAGATTCTCCAACTGTTCAAGGTCGTAGCGCATCTGAAGAGGATGACGATTGGTATCAGTTTGCCTGCCAGATTGAGGAAGAGCCAGCTTCAGAGGAACCACCAACCTAACACGTGGCCTCATGCAAAGGTCTCCGGCTCCAAGGTGGGTTCGTCTCCCTTTTTGTGGTTTTTGGTCTCTCGCAAAGGTGTTTGACTTCCAGGCAGATATGTTTCTATGATTCGTGGTTTTGTGGTCTGGATGTGTTCTGTCTTCATGCCAAGTGGCTTCAATTCTCTGGTTGGCTCTCTACCAGGTGGAAATGGCATACTATTACTTGGTTATGTCCCTGTCTTTTTGGTTTAGGATTGCATTCCTCTTTATTCATTTTCGAAAACCAAGGTCTACTTTGAAATAATTATTCTGGTTCAATGGTTGGTTTCCCCCATAACAGGGGCAGTCTTCAAAGCTTCTTGGGCTGGTTTCCCTTCTGTTGTGGTAGTCCAATACCAACAGTTGCATTTTGTGATGATGACTGATGCTTAACATCTCTGAGATCAAGTTTCTCTGTAACTTTTTTTGTATTATATTAATATAATAGTACTACATAGAAAAAAAAAACCTTGTTTAATACAATTAACAATTAAGACACAAACATATCAATTTAAGATGATATTATCTAATTACAACTGAAAAATTGACTGTGATAGTGCACCCTAAGTCGGCCAGCTTGTAGACAACTATTGTCTTGCACCTATAGTGAGGTCGTTATTTTACTTACCATTCACGTTATCTTATATAAAGACAATGATTTGTTGGGCTCTTTGTTTTGTGGGGGTAGTCGATTAAGAAGAACGCGACAAGTTTTACTAACAAGATTTCTCGGTCATCAATTCCTCTTCTGTCCCTTTCATATATGCTGATACGATTAGAGACAACTTGTCTATTGTTGCATTTGGCACTACTACATGGAGGGGGACTTTAAGACAATTTTTTAAGAGAAAAGAAATATTTTGTCTTCAAAATTTCAATATGAGGTGATAGTAAAAAAAGGTAAAGGTAAAGGATTAGGGGTCTGTCTACTGGCATTCACTAAGTGGTTGGTATACCATGGTTGTGAAGTGATATTCAACAAAAGAAAAGCATTCCTGAGACACATAGCCATAGGGCAGGTGAAGTAGATCAGGGTTCGTGTGAAGAACCTGTATAAGCTAGATGTGGAAGAATGTGCTACATTAAGCACTAACACGGAGAAGGTGAAGGTCGCGATGTCGATGAACTTTGGCACAAAATACTTGGTCATTTGTATCATGGTACCTTGAATATTATAGAACAAATAACCACTCGCCTCTCTAAAGGATCACTTAAGATATAGGATACATGCAAAGGATGTACATTACAAAAGTACATAAAATCCACATTCCATGATCAGGACAACAAAGCACATGCAGTCCTAGAAAGGATCCATTATGATGTTTATGGACCTTTCTTGATAACCTACACTATCAGACACAAATATTTTGTCACTTTTATTGATGACTTCTCACGGAAGTGTTGGATCTTCTTCACGTGGAATAAAGATGAGATATTCTCTGAGTTCGTAGAATTCAAGACACTAGTTGAAAATGAAGCGAGCAAGAAGGTGAAGGCTCTGTTGTAGAGGCTGCAACACCCTCCAAAATTTTGGCCTGCACTTAAATTTTAGAGCCTACTATGGATATTGTGATCAATCATTCCTTAGTCACTTATTGGTAAGTTGATGATCTCAAGCTCCCCTTTTCGATCTTAAGAGTCGTTTATGCTTTTATCTTTACATAGAATGTGTCATCCTTGGGCATGAGGGTAATCGCTTGTCATGCAAAGGGAGGTTTGTTTTTCTTCAAGGGGAAATATCTATGAGAATAATACATGTTTAACACTCACTTCACATACTCTTACACAAGTTTCGCCTTTATCCTCCCAAAGTCTATAATCGAAGCCGCACTTACCATAAGTTGCCATAAATGTTGTTGCATTAAGTGAGGTATGTGTTATATGTTCTAGATGGTCTATGTTGTATCGATAAGTTTTCAAGTGTGTGATCGTAGTGAAGTTTTATTACTATTCACATAAGTTCCACTGATCCCACACTTAGCTAAATTTCGGAGTTCCCTTAGCAACCTAGCCTCATCCAACGTTCCTGAACTACATACTTCACATATGTAACCCTCAATCTTTTCCGTTGCTTGTTCGAACTGTTTGATGCACAAAAATATAAACCTCCCTTACCATTCAAAAATGCACAGTGGTTTCCTCTAGTGTCCTTCCCTTAGCCGGAACCCACCGTCTCCAAAAACTGTGCAGTTTTGTCCCTTGACTACCTAGTCTGCCTTGCATCCTAAAATTGCATAGATGTGTCCTCCCAAGGCCTCGTCCCAAGTAGTGACTTAAATCCTAAAACTATGTAAATGTCTCCTCCCAAGGCCTCATCTCGCCAATAGTCACTACCCATTGAAACTACACAATTATGTCTCTCACGGGCCACGAAGAAAGATGACATGATAAATGACTCTCAAGGAGCTGAGGAGAAAAATAAGTAGACCAAGAAACCCAAGGTATGATAGAATATTAGGACCACATGAAGACTCCATATGATGCATAACCCTTTGGAGGCTAGGTATGGAAAACAAAGCACGTCTTTTGAAATACACCTCTTAATGTAGCTTAAAAGTTTGCTTATCATTGTCGTATCATTCCCTCTTCAATGAAATTCATGGTTGCAAGAACTAAAATTCATTCCATGTGTTTTATCTACGTGTCTTTCTCCCTTTCACTTATTTATTACATAGCTTAGAAGATGAAGAGTATTACCACTTGTTTATTTAAGCTACTGAGGTTGTGACCAACATGATCTTATGACTAACCAGACACGATGCAAGGCATGCTAAGTGGGATGAAAGATGTTTGATGATATGTATGTAGTTAGTACACTCCTCTGCATTAATCCTTGCTTTGTATCTTGCATGTACCCTCACCGCTTGTCAGATTTGGCTACCTGCTGCCAATAGTCTCTTAGCTCTTTCCTGAAAAAGCAGGTGAAGGAATTTCCTTCAACCTGATTTCATCAAGGCTCTTCATAGAAATTATAGAGCTAAGAGAAGAAGATGTGGAATCTCACTATCAAACTCTTGAAAATACTTTGCATGTTCGAATATATCCAAACAATTAAGCTACCACTCAACAACATTGTCAATCTTGGAAGACTCAAGAAAGATCACATCTCTAGATATTATAAACTTCTTATTCACTTCATCATAGAGATGATATGCTTTGGATGTATGAGTACCCAAAGAAGATACATTTGTGACTCCTTGCACTGAGTTTTTTTTATCTATTCCTTAGGTATGAAGGCATAATATGAGGAACCAAAAACCTTGAGATGCCTCACCGAAGGAATGTGGCCATACCACATTTCATAGGGAGTCTTGTTTCTAATAGCAAGAGTTGGACACCTATTATTTATATACATAGCACATAGAACCACATCAGCCCAAAACCTTATGAACTTAACATGTGCACTATGCCAAGTTCATAGTGAAAGTAATACATTCCAATGAACTATGCGTTGAAAAATGCAGCAAGAAATTCTCAATTTGATTTTTCCTTGATTAAATTGAAAAAATTCAAATTTCCACATCAACAGATGACTTGGATGATGTTAACTTGTGTGACATGGCTTGTTTCACCTAGCTTACTCAATAAATTCAAGTTTGAGGAGTTAGAGTTCAGTTCTACATATGCAATTGCTAACTTGTGGCAATAAAGGTCAATTATCTCAAGTTGTTGTTAGTTAAACTAGTTCTAACTTTCGGAGGAACTAGTGGAAGGTCATTTAAGCAATGGGACTTCAGTCAAACTCAATGATCATCTAGTTAACTGATCAATCAACTCAAAATAGTTGGGGCATGAAGAGAAGTCAAGTCCCCTAAAATTGGTGGAGATTCGAAGGTAGTTTTAATTTCTTGTAGCTCACACAATTGCAAGAGCTTACTATAACCATAGTGGAGGAGGTAGCTTGATTAGGAGCTTCTTGTGAAATTAGTAAGAGAATGATTGTTGGTAGCATTAATAGCCTACCAACAATTTGTTTTGCACGACACTTCAATGTTTTGGGCATGGTTTTTGAGGGTGGATATTTTTTTTTATGATTTTTGGTCATGCACGTCCTCACTAAGTATCTTGGGAGGTCTGTAATACTTCCTTGCATGCATATCCTCGCTAAATATATTTTGGGATGTCTGTACTAGGTCGTTGTAAATTTTTGTTTGCCAAGGCTTAACTACTTATGATCTTAGCTGCTCACAACAATTTGATAGTTTATGGTGCTTTCCAAATCACCATTCCTGAAAGGATCCAACAAAACGACTTCAGAGGAAGATGAGAAGGGAAAACTCTTATTGGAACTAGCCTAGAACTAGTGGAATTGGTTGGTCCCAATGGTTTTAGAGTTGTACTAGTCTAGTTTGGTGGTTCAGATTGGCTAAGGTTGGTCTTGTATTGAACTGACCTTAAAACACCAAATTCACTAGTTCTCTAATAAACTGACCAATTATGAAGAATGTAGTGCAACATAGCTAATGACCACGAAATAATAATTTTTTAATAAAAAATACTGAAAAGGAAAAAAAAAAATTAACTCGAGGACCCTACAAAACCTAACCCTAGTAATTAATGGTAATATTTAATTTTTAAAGTTAAAGTAAAAGTTGGAATTCTCCTTATCTTTCCTTTTTGAAAAGGAAAGATAAGGATAATGTCAACTTTTACTTAAATTTTTAATATTAACATTAATTGTTTTGAGTTGTTTTAGAGTGGTTCCAACTTCATTCAATTTTGAGAAAGTCAAATTTTAGATCCCATTCAAAACTTAGTGGTTATTGTTTGAACCGCTTCTTTATAATGAGTCCCAGACTTTGACTTCCAAATTTTCAGGTGCAGTTATTGCATAATCATATTCCTCATGAGTCTTTGTAGCAAAAGTTGATCTTTAATCCATTAAAAACACTTGACCTAGCTTAGCGAACCATGAGCTACCGCTCCCAAGTTGCACCTCAACATTGATTTTTTTTTTTTCAATAGACATTCATTTTATCCATTAGATCATTTCTTCCACTGTGACAGTCCAACAACATCCATGCCAGCATATGCTTGAAAATCCATCTCATCTTTATTGCTATCTTATAAACACTCTTAAATCTTGTGTCTCCAATATAAAACAGGAAGAACCAGGAAGGGCCTTCTTGGCCCTCTTCACAACCCACAATATGTTTAGCTTCTCTCTTGTGCTTACACTCTAGTCTTCTCACAGCTTCAAAATGGTGAATCTTAAACACAGTCTCATGATGTCCATTCAAGGAAGCATAATCCATCCTTTGTTTGAATCAAATTACCACCCTAGCATTCCCTTTACCTTTACATGTAGACATATATTTTCCTTCTGGATGACTATTAAGCTTCCGATCTCTATTTCGCCTCCCTCTCCTACCCTCATGAACCCAATAAGTTGAATTTAACCAATCTCAATGTATTTGAGATAAAGAATCCATCCAACTGGGTAGATTGAGTTGAGACCCTTTTAGAAACTAAATCCATCCCTCCACAATGATATATCCCTCCCCAACAACATCATCATGCTCTGTTCGAGATCTATCATTCCCATGATCACTATAAATTTCTAAGTCCTTCACTTACATATTTGGTAACATGATCATTTATATCACTTATACTTTGTTGTGTTGTTTCTTGTGTTATGATTTCCTTGAATAAAAATATCTCCCTAGTAGGCACGAGTAACTAAATTCAAGTTCTTATTGAACTCTTGCGTTAACATACTTAATTTTCATTTTGACCTATTTGGTTTCAAATTCTTGTGTGGTTGGTTTACTGGTTGACTACTAGCATTCACCAAGTGGTTATTCATGATCATAGTTAGTCTAGAGTGAACGTTGGACTTTGCCTTGAAAACCAAGCCCCAAGAATAAGAAATTATCATGGAACATTTCAGATCCCATACTAGTGGAAGGCCAATTGTGCAGTGGGACTTTAGTCAAACTCAGTGATCATCCAATTAATTGATCAATCAGCCCAAAATATCTAGTGCATGTAGAATTCGAGTTACCCAAATATGGTGGAGATTCTAAGGCAATGTAACATCAATTGTAGACTAGCCTTGAGTGTACAGGTGTTGCATGTAGTCACATGATCAACCTTTGGAATTTCAAAATACATTTTGTAAAAATTCCTAAATAATAGTGGCCTAATTTCTCAAGGAATTGCGCAAGGAAATATGGGCTCAAACAAAGGTAGAAATTTACTAGGTCTGGGTTATAGCTTCTCAGTGAGATGAGAGACAGGTTATTCACTTGCAGGTTTTGCTCAGTTGAGAAAATAAATTGCAATACATTTCTATTCATCATATTAATGCAAGCAGAGATTGGGGTTTTTAGCATATTTCTTTCCTCGGGAAAAATTATGTGTGAATGTGTGTTATTTCTTATTGCATGTATGAAATTTTTGTTCTAAAATGTGAATTAACTTCGAGAGAGCAATAGAGTAGGTTTGTGTCTTGTGATTTTGATTAAAACTTCATAAGTAGTTGCAACTCTACACCATAATTTCTACAAGGATGGTGGAGGCAAATTATAGAATATTTGTTAGTAGACAATATCCCTACTTAAAAGTATCTATGACAACTTTTGCGAGAAGAAAACGTTGAGGATAAAATATTGGATTATGGAAGAATTAGTCACAAAATTCACAAGGGTAGTAATTTTGGTTGGAGGTGTGGAGGTAGATGGATTAAATGTAATTGTGTAGTAGACAAGTCACAACTACTCCTTTGATATTTGTCGATGATGTGTTATTATTTGGTAGATTGGCCTATTTTTATCGGTATCTACACTCCTTATGAATAACAATAAATCTCATATGATTTCTTCTTACCGAGATGATGCATTGGTACTAGAGATTTATCATATTTTTGGTGTTATCTTCACTGCATTGGATGTAGATTTTGAAAATCTTAGATTTATGCTCCAACCTAATTGCTATGGAATTAAGGATTGGAGTTAACTTATAGAGAAAATCCATTGTAAACTTTTATCATGGGCACAGAGGTGGCTCTCCCTAGGAGGCAAGTTGACTCTAGTTCGAGCAGTCCTTCAGAGAATCTCTATATATTGGCTTCATATTTTCTCTCTGCTTAACAATATTAGTAAATGTATATTTTTGGCTTCATCTTGGCATGAGACAATGTGTCGTAAAGGACAGAGTGGGCCTGGTTGTTGTTTACTATGTATGGAGGTGATGGATAGCCAAACTCATCTATTTCTTTGATTCTCCATAGAAAAATCATTTTGGAATGGTGTATTTAATATGTTGCATTTATAAGCAGATTATAACTACTCTTTTGTGGTTAATTGTATTCGAGACTAGATTATTGAATATAAAACATTTGGACCACTTCCAATATACATTTGGGTTTCAACCCAAAGAATGCATTATTGTCCTGAGCTCCTTTGTTGTGATACATCCACCTCCATCCTTGTCAAAAAAGATAAAATCCTCCCTGAACTTAGACATAACCTCCATCCCATATTCCTTTAGTAGATAAAACCCTTCTCTCATTTTCTGACCATGCCAATCTACCCTCCATCCCATATTCTCTCATGAGCCCTGTGTAAACCACCATTTCATTCAAGGATGGGGAATTTGATGCGTACTCTAACCATATTTTTTAGATACTTTCCCCCTTTTCTTGCTTATTCATTCATTGCCAAACACTATACCACTAGTTATAAGAATCTTGTGGATACTATCACCACAATAAATGTATATTTTATTTTGTAGGAGACAAGAATTGTATATTTACCTTTGGGACACTCCAAAAATATTTTGATGCACCTTTGTGACCTTTATGACTTTATGACCTTAATTCCCATTCCATGTTCATCCATGTGGATTCACTTTATGATGTTCTACGACAACCTAATGTCCTTGTCAACTTCCTCTCATCTTCCTTGTCATGTTTTCAATACTTGTGTATCCAACAAGAAATTTTGGAGATGAATTCCATCAAGGTAGACAATCAAGGGGGTTTCAAGTCATTTATATAGGGCTCCCACTAGCATAGTCCCACCATATGATCCACCCAATCCCTCAATTGGGGTCTACTGCTATTTCAATTAATTATTAGATGATCATGGTGGGCCATAACTCCAAGTTAAATATTATGACTCTTCATATGATATTATTGGAGATACTTGAGGAGACATCTTTTTGGCTAAATGGTTAAGGGAGGATTTTGACTTCAATATCGAACCATCAAGCATATCCTCAACATTTGTCCCATCAACAATATCCTCAACATATCTAACCAACAATCAAGAAGACAACTTAGGTGAAGCACGGGCATCCTCTCTCGCCCACGTTGTTCTGGATATATATCAATCTATGAATGCCTCTACATTCCACCAACTGTGCATCAATAAAATTTTGGGTTTCCCCATTGTCCTTCGAGATGGATACATGTTGTCCCTGCATTGTGCCTTTGATTGCAGAGTGACTAATAATCATAGTTTATCATGGACGATTGTCATCGTATGTAACATCCATGGTCCAATTCATTTGTTTGGTGCCCAATGTTGGCGAATCATTGTATTGCATCATGGTAGCATATATTTCCCTTTTTAAAGCAAAAATATATTGAAAATAAATTAAGTTATGTCTCATGCAAATGTTCAATATTATTGTGTTGTGAGTGCTTTGCATATTATATGTATCATAAATCTATTATCACTTATTTCAAGCCTAATTTAAGAAATAAAGGAAGAGGTGCAAGCCCTTTCCATAAGGACTCCCACCAACTCCTCTTCTCATAGAAAATTTTCAAACGATACCCATAAATCAAACACATGCCCTTGCTTCTCTAGTTTGGACACCGTTGGATGTTTTTGACAATGAAATCCTCCCAATCACTACTTTAACCATCTATTGAATTCCTTTGATTGGTATGTGTAAATTATTTTGACTGATTCCTGGAGAGGTGTGGAATCTAATTTTGCATGACATGATACAAACACCAAGTTTAACCCGTGGTAGCCAAAATTTTAGCCTTACAACTCTCTCATCCAATGTTAGATACTTCACTAATTATTCAATGGGTAATCTACTTAACAATATATTAAATATTAGAAGCATTCATATTAATAATAAAAATAAGAATAATATTTAATATTAAGTTATAATGCAGGTAACTGCCAAGTTGACATATTCTCTGCCTTGGAAAGTGAATAGTCAGCGCGACTTAATGTCTGATGTTAGTTTTAAAACAATTAAGATGAAATTGTTTAAGACAACTCACATAGATCTATAAGTGCTGAGATGATAAATATGATGCAAAAATTTACTCAAAAGTTCACATTGTAAAAAAGAGGTTTTCACTTAGAGTAATATGACCTGATTCCTCCCTTGATAGATCCAAGGTTAGTATATTTGTCCCAATATAATAAATGTGTTTCTCTTTTATATTATTAAATTAGGTTGCTTCAATAATCATGTCCTTATTGTTAAGGGGAGATTGTCTTAAAGTAAGTGTTGTCATAAGTAGTGTGATAGAAGTAACAATGGGAAACTATATCTATATAATTTTTTATACATGTGAAAAAGTAATCTCTAATTTATCTATGTCCATGGTAGTGAAAATCTATTTGTTATAGTGGTAGCTCAATTATTTGTCATGTTAGTATGAGTAGTGGTACCTTGTGGTCATTGTATTATGTTTAGTAGATATAGTAATAAATGGTGTAATTTAAAAATTTTAATTTAGACTACATTTACATCACAATGTCATACTCTATAATTGTACCAAAACTTAGCAGTGAAGACGTGACAAGTAACTAGATGTATTCAACAAAATTTTAATGCTTATCATTGTGTATTTGAATAATATTTATATTGCTAGCTAAATTGGATAGTATTGACTTACTTTTACGATTCACATAGATATCATCATAACTCGTTCATTTTGATACTTGATTATTTGAAAATAAATGCTAGTTAAATTAGGTAGTATTGACTTACTTTCCCAATGCTAGTTAAATTATTAACTCGGTTAATGCTATCTTAGAGAACATGTGTAGTATTTCATCTTTTACATGCTCCATGTACCCATTTCGATTTCATGTTTTTCTGAGTTATTTTGCAGCCAATGCACTTAGGTTCGTTTTTCCAAGGTTGATGTGCAAAGGTTTGATTTCATTTTTACACACTTGATGTACTCATTTTTTATTAGGCGGATAGGAGTTCCTTTGAGTGAGCCTTTTGTCGTCCTTTTGTTTCTAAGCTTGACAGTTGGCGAGCACATTCTACAGGCAAATTTTTCACATCTGTCATGCAATTTCTATTTCTCCTCAGCTCCCCTAACATTTGGTTCTCATGCATTATTTTTTTTCTTGCCCTCGGGGTCTCTCCAAAATGGTGGATCCATTTACAGTGGCTACATTTTTTGCAGTAGTCTGCGAGGAAGTGCCACACCCAACGATTTCTTTGGTGCATGACTACCATCTACCTTCAGAAAACAACTCAAAACACCTAACTGCACGAGGATGGGCTACTGGACTGCTCTGGCATTTTTTGTTGTGGCCACATTTGCCACGACATATAAGCAACACGAGGGCAGTGTTGTTGAGCATACATTGCAAGGTCCACTAGCTTTCCAAAAATCATTCCAAAAGGTGCAACCTGTGTCCCTAGATGCTGTTGAGGAACATAATAATATGGTATAGATTCGGCTGGGGTTCCAATAGGTACGGATCCTCCACGAATACCCCCAGAACGATGTTCGGTTTATTTGTCTATGTTTTCCGCATGAATTATTGTTTAAACATTTTCCAGATGCGCTAATTGTTTTCTCTGTGTGTATACGCCTTATAGGTAGAAGGATTATTGTTCCAGGATCCTAGGTACGCTTGGTGGTGAAGAACTCTTTCTACAACAGTCTCTATGGATTCCGAGTAAGAGAATTGTTCTAGTTTGGTGTCACGGCTGGAGGGATTGCAACATTAGATAAATGGGCCTTGACGTCCATGCTTGTTATAGTTTTCTCAACTATACTCTTTCCATAAATATGTTGTTATTTGGTAGGGTTTGGCGGAGTCCCTAAGTTGATGCTTGGATTTTCCCTCTGGGGTTACTTCTGTATATTTTGAAGATTAAGGGCGTTGACCCTTCCCCGAACTCTGTATTTTTTTGCTACTGGGTTCGTCTAAACTCTGGCGGTTACTTGAAATGAATGGAATCCCTCCGGTTTACTCACTGTGCTAATTTCTCTGCTTATAGATAGATATATTGTTTCATGCTAGTACGATAATTGCTCATGTATCACTTTACTATTGTCATCTAAGTTATTCTAGGGTTTGGCCTTACTATCCACTTGCATATTAACATTAAGTAAACTATGCAATTTGTTTTCTTTTACGATTTATTTGCAACAACGTTAGTTTCTTTCTAGCTGATTTGCGACCTCGACCATCATGATATTTGGTCCCCTTAGTTTTCTTCGAAATGTTAAATACTGGCTTTCAATTTTACTCCATTTTCAGCATAAGTCTTTGCATTTAGTTTTCGAGGATTCCCTGTTACAGCGTTAGGGTTTTCATGGTCCTTCGGTTGCCTAACCTTGTTGATTTCATCCTCTGTCGCCATTTGTTTTGAAGGAGGTTATATCTAGATGGTTTCATCCCTCGGAATACTCTTGAACGACGCTGTAGGTGACTTGCCTACAAAACCCAGAATTGGTTGAGTCCGATCCGTTTTCTAAATTTCTGAAACTCGACATCTCCCACTACGCACTCGCAGCAATTCCATATTTTTAATTCATTGCAAGAAATCTTGAATTTTCTTGTTGTCAGAGATTTTTGATAAACACAATTCAACAAATGTTACGAAAAGCACAATGATATCTGAGGAAATTTTCTAATGCAATGTGAGAATACAAAGATGATCTAAAATAGGAAAGGACTCAGCTGCTCATAAAGAGGTGCAAATCACCTGAAACAAATAAAACAGATCTAGGATACCAAATCATGGCTACAAACTTTGAAGTTTCAGAATTGAAATGAAATTATATTAATATTGACCGATGACCAAAATAGGTCAATTGAACTAGAAAGTAATGCATACCAAATTTGCAATAAGGGACGTGCAAAAGTCATCTCCAAAGCTTATAATACACTAGCTATTCTATGGATGTGAAAAATTATTGCAAACTGCTCCAGTTGTGTTTTCTATCTGCCTATATCCCGCTTTGTGATTAGCATTCAATTTTTATCCTCTCTTGAGTTTGTACTGATATGAAGTATCTACTCCTATCCTAGGTAGATTTTGAATTGACAACCTCTGGGGTGCATAAAACAATAGATCTAATTAAACGGGTCACAAAACAGGCACATGGCTTAATAGTTAGGTTGGCTAAAAATGCTATTTTATATGATTAGGTCATTGGTAGATTTAAATGAAAAGCACTATGCATCTCAAAAACTTACATGCAATTTAGGAGAGCTTATGAAGCGGGCTTGTGACTATATACAGTAAAAACAATAGTAAGTTAAATACAGAAGCTTATGAAACTAGTTTTTGGAGACCTTTTTGGTTGTTGATTTAATCATTTTCAAGAAATGTATTAATATGGAAACTTGAACAAAAATGGTATTACGGTAACATTGGGTTTTTCCTTCAATGTATCCCATAATATATGTAACATTTATTTTTTTGAATAAAAATAGAGAAACTTCAACTAGAGTTTAAAATCCCATCAAAAAGAGAAGATAGGAATTTTCTATCTGTTCAAATAATGTGAACAACATTGGCAATTCATCTTATTAGTTGCAGTTGCTCACAATGAGAATTCACAATGTACTGCCTCTTTCTTAACTAAAGCTACATGTCAGTCAAAGTTCTCAAAGTTTCTTTTCTTATCATAGAGAATGTTCTGTTACTTCAACCGTGTAGAGCTAGTTTCCTAGATAGTAAATTCAAAAACGGAATTGTTTCAGAGAATGTTGTTGAATAGATTGTCGACTAATATGTTGTGGTTCATTGACCATTTCAACAGCAATCCACATCTTTTATGATTATTTGGAGGACAAGGGTTTTCCATGTATATTTTCCCTGAGGGTTCATAGAATGAATATGAAGTATTTTGGCTTACATTATTATTTAATTGGATGAATAAAATCTATTTGTATAGTTTTTGATGATCAATGAGATTCCAAAGTGCAATATGGAAAAGACTATGACTAGCATGCTCCAGTAAAACTGTTGTACAAGCTACTGCATTCTATGGCACGAACAAAAGATGAATAGTTGGTGGTGATTTCTCAGGTTAGAATACAATTAAGTGTAAATATATAAGATTGACAAGTTGTTACTGAATATTATTCATGTTTGTTGATTATATATAATAAGGTTAAGAATACCTACCCCAACTAAGGTTTTTTTTTGATTGACAGGTTCTGGTTGCAAATATAAATATTGGTTATGAGGATATTGTAAATACACAGGTAGAACCATGCAAACTGAAAATTGTTTATCTCAACTATTAGGAAGTTTTGCTGGCAATTTCAACATTCTACGCATTCTGGATTTTTGTCAAGTTATGGGCTATAGTTTATGATATTTGAAGAATTCATCATTTATAAT